>OZ010575.1:121502482-121627482 GCA_963932145.1 Acanthosepion lycidas | reverse complement strand
TATATATATACATACATATATATATATATATATATATATACATATATATATATATATATATACATATATATATATATATATACATATATATAAATAGAGATTTAGTGTAAAGACAGAAATTTTTTTATTACCTTTTAATCTTACTTCATCTTGAAATAATTTCTAATTAGACTTGAAAAATTAGAAATTTTACTCATCTGGAGATAATCGCAATTTAAATTAATCAAATTAGATTTAAATTAAAAAATGTTACTCCTTAACCATTATTCATATTAAAATTAAAAATATTATTTTTTTAAAAATTTAAACACTAAATTCAATGTAAAATTTAAGAAAAAATTTAAATATGTATAAAGGTGGATGTCTGTGGAAATATGTATATGTAGATATTTGTATATGTATGTGCATGTATACCGATGTGTATAAATACATATGTATGTGGTTATATATAATTGTACATGTATATGAATATATGTGGATGTATATTTACATAAATATGTATGTGGTGTGTGTATGCAAAAACTCTACATTTTTTTTACTATAACCTTCAAATCTTACTCCATTTTGATTTGAAACTTAAACTTTAATTAAGAAATATTACCCATCTAAAAATTGCTTTAGATTAAATTGACAAATTAGACACTAACTAATAAAGATTTTACCTTAACCGTCATTTACAATATTAAAATATTACTATTAGTAAATTTCTATTTTTTTTTATTTGTTTATTAATATAATATTCAGTTTATATTAAATCCCTAATTTATTTGTGGAGAAGTTAAATATTTAAATTGCTAGCAAGCATTAAATCTAATTTATTTGTGGAGTTTTTAAACATTTAAATTACTATCAAACATTAAGATCAGTGTTTATCTAAATTGCTAAAGCTATACCACCCTTCTCCTTCCTCCAAAACCCTGACCCCATCTCTTATTTCTTATCTCTTTACTTCCCCACTTTTTTCTTTTTCCCTTTTTCTTCTTTTTTTTTGTCTTCTTTTTTCCCATATCATTTCCAGTGAGTTGGCCGATTAAATAGATCAATGTTTGATCCTTACCCCCTCCTCCTTAATATTAAGTATTGTAATAAAAATAAATTTTAAAACTCTCCCTTCCCTCTCTAAACTCTTCCATGTCTCTCACACTATTCCTCACCAAACTCTATGTCACCTTATAAAAGTGTAAATTTTAAATACATTTTTTCACCCTTAAAAGTGAAGTCTGAAGATCCAGAGAAAAATAAAATCTCTAGTGAAATAAATTATAACTAATGGAACCTTAAACTGGTCTGGTTTTTCTTTAAATTAATTTTATATATATATATATATATATATATATATATATATATATATATATAATCAGATATTTAAAAGAATCATTTTACTAAGATGTCAAATAAAGTAGTCTTCTTATTTATCTTATCTATTTGTAATAAAGACAACTGGAAAATCAGTTACACATTCAAGTGGGACATATGGAAAAGTACAATTGTCTTCTGTACTTTTCCATAAAACAAAAACACTAAAACTTGTGGGATGGCTCCAACTTGTCTGCCAGGAAACTTTGCTTAACGTAAGCTATATGGCATTGTACAGAGCAGTAAAAAAGTTAATTACCCTCTCTCTTTGCTTTTGTCAACCAAGGATGCTGTAATGACAGAATTTGTTGTGCTTTCCAGGCCAGGAAGAGAGCCTCAGGGATGAACTATCTTTTAATCTCAACCAAACCATGTAGCCCCCCCACACACACACGTACTACAACTAATTACATTTTTCTTTTGTTTTCTGAGCTTTATTGACATTGATTTTTTTAATAGTTTTAATTTTGGACTGCTTAAAAAAACAAAATGTAAAAAAAAACATTGTAAATGCTGCTTATATTTCTGAAATATAATGACACTCTATTCCAGTCTCTTGATTTTCAGTCAACTTTGATCTCTAAACATGATTCTTAAAATTGCCCCACATAAAAACCGTTGGTCTTTTTCACCTACGTAACAGCTTGTTACATAAGTATGTTTTTTCTTCTTTTCTGTGCTCTGTTCTTTTATATATAAAAATAAAACCCATGTATGTGTTGTATTTATTTATTTATTGTGAAACTCTTCAGTCAAATGTCCCTTTGAACTGGTAACCTATGCCATTGAAAATATGGATATTTGCAATTTTAAAATGTCGACATAATTTGAACATCGGTTTTCATTTTCTCTTTCATAGATTTTAAGTGTATAACTATGACAAAGACAAAAAGATTAGAATCTTTATCAAGGGCTGTTCAAGCTTTCTTTTTAAATCGATCAACATGTGACCAATATTTATTAATAAGTAAGAGTAATATTATAATTGAATGGTGTAAAGAATCAACATTTTAAATGTTGTTGTCAAAATATCTTGGAGAAATTGTTTCGATTCTTTGTTTTTTTTCTGAGCATGTACAAAAAAAGAAGGATTCTTTCTCACTTTTTGCTTTCATCAACCAAGTATTCAGTAGTGACAGGAAGTTGCGTTTTACCCTGTTGGCCATGGAGACAGCCACATGGATGAACTAACTTATAATCTCAACCAAACGACGCTTTCTCTCTTACCACGTTACAGCTAATCACATAAGTATTTTTTTTCTTCTTTCGTATATTCATTTATTTTGAAACTCTTCATCCGAATGTCCCTTTAAACTGGTAACCTATGCTGTTAGAAATATGGATATTTACAATTTTAAAATGTCGACATAATTTGAACATATGTTTTCATTTTCTCTTTCATAGATTTTAATTATAAAATTATGACAAAGACAAAAAGATTAGAATCTTTATCAGGGGCTGTTCAAGCTTTCTTTCAAAATCAATCTACATGTGACCAATATTCATCAATAAGTAAGAATAATATTAAAGTTGAATGGTGAAAAGAATCAACGTTTTAAATGCTGTTGTTAAAATATCTTGAAATTGTTTTGCTAGATGCCATGCAGATTTTTCAAGTGTAATAAAGATAAAGAGATTAGAATTTTTTCATGTGCTATTCAAAGTTTTCATTTTAAATTGATGTACATGTTACTTTAATATAAAACCTATATGGGTCATATTTAAGCTGAATAGAATGGTAGAAATAATCAACATGCTTTTAAAACTGCAATGCTGTTGTCAAAATGTTTTGGAGAAACTGTTTTGCCAGATGACATGGAAAGTTTAATGGTGACCAAAAGTCTGTCTTTGTTTTTTACAAGAATGTACACGTGTTAATTATCAAAGAATACTTTGTAAATTATAGATAATAAAAATATTTGCACTTTGTATTATAATTTTGCTGCTTTAATTTGAATCTTAACAAGAAGAACAAAGAACATGTAAATACTTTTGTCAAATTATGTTGAGAAATTGTTTTCTCAAATGGCTAATCAGTTATGTACCATGCGTGATACATGCTTAGGCGATAATGTATCTTTCGATACATGACTGACAAGGCAGACTTTTTCCTGCAGTAGGTTGCCATTTCTTTCTCCGGTAGACCAGTTGCCATCCATCGCTATAAAACCCGGTCTGTCCTACTATTTACTCATAGCTGGGGGGAGAAGAAGAGGAGTCATACCTTTCCCAAGAGTATTGGCACATAAGTGAATGTAATGGATTCAACTATCTGAGCTGCTATCCATAACTCCTCTGTGACTGAAAACTTAATGTCTGCCAGAAAATCTATCTTTTACATATTAGTTACAATTAGTGAATGTGATTGATACACATGCGTGTTTGAAAGTTCAGTCACCAGAGAATAGACAAGGCCCCATTACTGTTGTCACTTAGACATGCTGGAAAGAAAAGAGAGACAAGAGGATGAAGACAGGAAGTGTCCTGTTTTTATATATGATTGACAGCACCACCTAATAAATTTTTGGCCAAACCAGCACAGCTATGTGGGGATAACTCACAGGTTACATAAACTGCTGGTCATAATGTCACTTCGTATAGTGGACCTTTAAGTGTACATTGTGTTCACTCAAAAGGAATTAAAAATTATATTTGGGGCTCATAATATTTTGATTTCAGCTTGAAAAAATCTGAAAGTACTAAAAGGTAAGCAGGAAACTTTTTACTGCAAAGACAGAAAGGAATCAACAAGAAATGGGTAGACCATACTCAGCTGCTACTGCTACAGAGAAGGGATTTGGCCACTTGGGCAAAAGGCTGATATTAGGCAGAAAGAACTGATCGTCTCTGCATGTAAATTATTCTGCCGATAAAAGAAATAGACAACATGGCGAACTGGGATGATAATGACCTACTACCATTGTCACTGTAGGCGAAGAAGATAGGAGCTTTTAAATTCCCATAGTACAAAAGACTTTCATAATCCTATGAGAGTTTATCTCAAACTTGAGGACGCCTGTTCCGAAATCTGAATATTTGTCAAAATGAAACTGAAAAGTAGCTTTTCATGACTTCTGAACATTGACTTTCACCTTTAAATTGCAAATTTCAATCTTTGAACCAGCAGCATTTTGAATAGTAAATTTTTCTAAATGAGTAAATTTCTTTTATTATTAGGAAATTGATTTATATGAATTATTGCTTTAAAATAAAGTCATTAAAATGGCTTTGACGTTCAGGAAAACATTTGCATTCAACACTTAGAAAACAATTTTTCCTTGAAATAACTGTTAACTTGCGTTGATAATTTGAAGCGCACATGGGAAATTTTTCGCAGGACCTATATTGTAATTAGGACAATTTGTATGCTACGAAAAAAGATTTTGCTCTCCATTCAAGTTTACCATGTAAAATATTTAGTAAATAATTTTCTACACATTATGTCGAGTCTGTCTATATTTCTGAGATGAGGTATTAAGTACATTATTCAGACTATTGTCCACATCTTTGTTGCCATATTTATCACAACATTCCGTTGTATGCTCCGGTGGTTGGAATGTTGAACTGAACCCTTTATTTCACTCACTGGGGTAGACTGTTCTAGTTCCACGTGCCATGTTTGATGGATGTCAGTTATCAGTTATCTCCTGTTAATTTCCCTCTGAAAGTTGTCCACTGCCTTATTGAGTATTGAACTCACACTCTTTGGGTTTGTCACTGGATCTACCCCAGCGAGTGAAATAAAGAGTTCAGTTCGAAATTCCAACCACTTGAAGAAGGCTGGAGCATACAACGGCCGAAACGTTGTGATAAATATGGCGACAAAGATGAAGACAATAGTCCAAATAATGTACGTTATGTCGAATTATTCAAATTGTATTCTATATATTAGATAAAAATATATATATATATATATATATATATATATATATATATATATATATATATATATATATATATAAAATTTAAAGTAATGTTTAGACATATGGTCTATCAATTTTTATTTGCAGATAAAAGAAGTAAGATTGCTTGGGTGACTTTTGTATAAAGTATGTTTTAATGGTTTGGGAAAAATTTCAAAACTAAGTTTAATATAACTTGAGAAAAGTTATTTATTTTAACTTATAAGTTTTGTTTACGGAAATGTAACATTTGAAAGGGACATCAAATTGTTCATTTACAATTTATAAGTAAAGTGACTTACAGTGTGACCCGGATATAAGAGAAACCCGGATATAAGAGAGATTTTCTCTGGTCCCAAATTAGAGTCTGTGTTAATGTATATATAATAGACCAAACCCGGATATAAGAGAAACCCGTATATAAGAGACTTCTTCTCCGGTCCCAACAACTTTCTTATATCCGGGTTACACTGTATTTCCAAATTAGTCTAAAGGACATGACTACTAGAGGAAATAAACATGTTCATAAGATGGTATTTATCAATCCACCCACGAGGATTGAATGTGGCACAAGGCCTTTTTAATGTGGGTATCTCCGAACCCGTAGGCCCAGCCAAAATAACCATCCAAACCCACCGAGAGGGGGGGGCAGTTCCGTCAACCTCCCCCAACGAAACCCTACCATTCGGCGGAGCCTCGTCAGGGTTCCTCTCTGCAAGCAGAGAGTTCGACAGACACCCGACCCGGCAAGCTCACAAAGCACAGATACTACACTTTGATCCTAGCCACCGGGCCGAGCGGGTAGTATTTATCAATCCCCCCACGAGGATTAAATGTGGCACAAGGCCGGTTTAATGTGGGTATTTCCAAGCCCATAGGCTCGGCCAAAAATATGACCTTTGAACACGCCTAGACGGGTTCAGGTCCTGTCTACCTCCCCGAAGGAAACCTTGCCCTTCGGCAAAGCTTCCTCCGAGTTCCTCTCTGCAGTAGAGAGTTCGACAGACACCCGACCCGGCAGCTCACAAAGCGCAGATACTACACTTTGATCCTAGCCACCGGGCCGAGCGGGTATACTTTTTTTCAGATACTTGTTCTTAAGATGGGAATAGTTATTGTTTATGTTATTGATTTGTTAGCCCAGAAAGCTGACATTACAAAATATAAGGTAATTCGATACGGATAGTTTTTTTTATTCTTTTTTTTTTCTCTCCTTTTGAAATGATAGTATTAGCTTTGTAATTTCTGATTACATTGTGTAACCCGGATATAAGAGAGTTGTCGGGACCGGATTTGAAGTATCTTATATCCGGGTTTGGTCTAAATCTAATTTATAAATTATATTATATACATTAACACGGGCTCTAATTTGGGACCAGAGAAAATCTCTCTTAGATCCGGGTCACACTTACAACAAGCCTAGGTTATAAAAAAAATTGTTTAATAACTGTTCCTTTGAAATATAAAAATTAAGAAGCAGCAACGATAAAATGTGTGAAGAACAAAAAAGGAAGCTAAGACAGCTAACGTCTACGTAAAAAAAAAATTATTACGAACTTTTAATTTAAAAGTTTTAAATGTGCGAAATAGCAAAAAAATGTTCTATGAAAATTTGTAATTGTAATAATGACTGTTAAAAAAAAAATGGCTTAATTTCCACTTTTCCAGACAACCTCTAATGTGAATAAATTGTTTGAATATTTTTTGTTTTGTTCCTAAAATAGTCATATGAAAGATGCATGTCCCTTTTCTTTACACTTAAAATTTTAAACCTGTGTAGCTTTTTCTTTCTTGAGTTTTTTTTTATTGAAAGAAGAACGCGTCGAAAAAAAAATCAAAGAGCATTTCCTGTTCCTAAATATTTTTCTGTTCAAATTCTTTCAAATTGTTTTTTCATTGCAGCAGACAAATTTATGTTTCTGTGTTTACTGCGAAAGTAAGAAAAATTGTAAGAGCTGACAGTCTAAATATTTTATTAAAATTTTTCGACAAGATTTTCGTTGGAGATACTATATAGCTTTTATATTTATTTGTTTTATTTTATTTTTTTCTAACAAGACCTCTTCAAACAGTGAGGTACGAAATGTCAATATCTGAAAAAAAAATATGATAGTCATAAACGTACACAAAGCGTAAGAGATGGTTTCAGACATTGAAGCAATTATTCCAGTTAAATCCTAAGCCATCCTATTATTAACAGCAAGAGGGTAATCAATACTGAACAGTGAAAAAAAAAAAAAAAGCCAACAACGTGTATTCAATATACAGACATATTTATTCTGGAAGTAGCGGAAGTGGTTTGTCCCGAAAGATATCTCACATCTTTATCAAATCGAGAAACTATCAAAGTTTATGCATTGAATCGTCTTGTAAGTGTTTCAATTTATATTTTACTAATTAATTAAATTAAATATTAACAAAATTATTCTTTTCAATTACCGATTTATATTCAATCGAACTTGCTCATATTTTATGCATTCAGTCAACATAGGACCCTTCATGAAATCGCTAAAAAAACAGAGCATGATGAAAAAGACGCCAAACTTGACGAAAACAAAATTTTATCGTCTAAATGTTTAGGTTATTATTAAGAAGAAAGATCAAAGTAATTTTTAATTATTTTTAAAAATTTTTCCTTTTTAGAACATTCAGAATTTTGATTAAAAAACCTTGTTTTCCTTTCTATCACTGGAACTACTTTAACATAAATTCTTAGCACTTTTTTTTGTATAACACATTAATTTGGAAAATCTTGGAAAAATAAAAATAATTGTCGGATTTTAATGAAACTTTCAGAAACTATTCACAAATGATGGAACTTATAAATATGTTTTCCTTTTTTAATTTAAAGTCATGGCAAAAATATGTTTTTTTTTTTAATATGTATTACCCCCCCCCCTAACTAATTGTACGAAAACTCTAGACTATAATTTTAATTTTGGGCAGATTAGTGATTATATTAGACTAAGGAAAGCACAAGGCTTTGAAAAAACCAAATCTTTTTTTTTTTTTTTTAGTTGGACCACACCTCTACCTGAAAATCATCTCTGAATTGTAACATACAAAAAAAAACTCAATGAAACAATAATATTATTTAATTTCAAAAGCTTTTAGTTGCTTTTTTATTTTAATGAATATGGACAATATTGTCTGAAAGCAAAAATATATTTCGATGAAAAGTGAATTTTTAAAACAATTATTTGTTATTTCTTAAATATTTTATTATTTTTACATTAAATGTTGTTAATTCTTCTAAAATTAGGGAAAAGTTTATACAACTTAACAAATGTTAGGTACCTCCACGAGATCGCTAAAAAAAGAGCATAGCATGATGAAAAAGACGCCAAACTTGACAGAAACAAAATTTTATCGTTTAAAGGCTTATGTTATTATTAAGAGGAAAGATCAAAGTATTTTGGGGGTATTTTTTAATCGTTCCTAGAACGTCCAAAATTTTCCTTAAAAATCTTTTTTTTGAGTCAGCAAAATTGACCATTTTTTTTCCATTTTATAAAAAATTGGAAACCTCACTTTGAAATTCTTTTAAATATCAATTATCATTTTTTACAAAACTTATTTTAAGAAAATCAGAAATTATAATGTTTATTTAAAATATTTTGAACCAAGCTTAACTTAGCTTCTGTGCCGAAAAGATGTAATTTGAAAATAAAACAAAGGTGATGAATGACATATTGCCGGATTCCGTGAGGCTAATTTGTTCTACAGAAGGAGAAAAGTGAAATAATTTACATTTAAGGGAACAAATTATTTACCTCATTATTTTTAAGGAAAACTTTAAGCGCTCTAATTTTTTTTTTATTGTACTTAGCTTTCACCTTTACGTTTATGATGCTTTATGGAAAATATATTATCTCTCCTTCCATAAAATAAATTATCCTCACGTAAGCTATCTAAATGTCATGAAAATGTCTTTTGTCACCTGTCAAGTTATGCAAAATGTTATAATCGGCTTCGTTTTATTTTCAAACTACAGGTTTTCGGTGCAGAAACTAAATAATGCTTGTTTCAAAATATTTTAAACATTATAATTTCTGATTTTCTTAAAATAAGTTTTGAAAAAATTACAATTGATTTTTAAAAGATTTTCAAACTGAGATTTTCAAACTGAGATTTTCATTTTTTTTATAAAATGCTTGACATGATTGATTATCTGTCAATTTTGCTTACTAAAAAAACAAGATTTTTAATGAGAATTTTTCCCTCTTCATTATCAGGATATTTTTCAGGCACATATCCTAACCATGAATTCCTATCATAAATTGCTGTAACAAATACCTTAATGTTTTCAAACTCTATATTGTCCTGTTTTATTAATTTTAACTACTTTTCTTTCATCTTGAGTTGACAGTTTTTACTTCTACCTCTCCTTGAGATAGAAATAAATCTATGCCGTTTTTGAGTTCTTGTAATTGTTGGGGCATTTTATAATCTATCTTCTAAGATTTCTGCTTTGTTTGTCCATTTGTTTGTTGAAGAATACAAAATATTTGTACCTGAAATTATTTTTCTTGCATAATCAAACAGCTGTCTTGGCATAATCATCTGTTTGTTATGCAGTTGCTGCAGGCTTGCTTTTGCTGCTAATCTCTTAAAAATGTCACCTAACCCATCACACGGACATTTCCCAGCCAAAAAAGTGCCACTCCACATCGATACCAAAGTCAGCTTTATGGTTGCATAAATTTATATCATTTTTATAATGTGAAGTGGCACCTTCATAGAAATAGATCAAATTTTTTTATTTTAAAATTTTTTTTTTTTTTTTTTTTTTTTTTTCAGTGCTTTTATAAATTTTCTTTTCAACATATGGACAGTCACTGTGTCATGCTTGAGATGATCTGATATAATTACAAAATTAATGTTCCAGCTTTTTGTCATTTCTGTAGTGACAGACAAATGGATGTAATGTGGCTTGAGCATTATTCCAGTAGAAGCCTTATGCATTATCCTGCCAAATAAATGAATAATTCTCAGTAAAATCTACAATAACCATGGTCACCATCCATCAAAGAACTTAGAACAGACTTTTGACTGTTCTTTGGCATGTAGCAATAGATGTTGCTTTATTGCCTGTAACAGCTGCTATGCATTGATGCTGTTAAATGATATCATTCACCTTAAGTTTATCGAGATAAGCTTCCACAATCATCAGTTTCAAATTTTGATGTATTATGCAAACACAGACATAATCTGTTCCAGTACTACCTGCGATAATACGTTCTTTTAGTCCGAGTTCAGAAAATTTTGGAAAACTAATTTTGTTTGGAAATTTGGATTTAAATATTTGCCAATTGAGTCATGTTGAGGCATTCTTTGCACACTGACTTAACATTTTATTACTTTTATGACCAGTATATATTTTAGCTTACAAAAAAGTTAGTGAAATAATGTTATCATTATTTAGATGTTAGATAGATGCATGCAGTTGTAGTAACAATGGGTTTGCTTGTAACTATTAATCATATATATAAAAAATAAAGCCAAAAACTAAAAGAAATTGACTGTTTTGTGTTTCTTGTACCATGTCAATGAAAAGTTGTTAATCTGTGGCATAATTTGTTGCATATTTTTATGTTATGTAATCTTAACATTAATTCATAACCCATTTTTAAATAATTATTTTCATCATGTCACTTTTTCATATAACTGAGATATTGATATTTAAACTTTGTGACTATTTTTCAAAATTCGCCTTTTTCGCAAAGGTTAAAGGGTCATATCTGCAAAACCCTTTGATCTATAGATGTAAAATAGGTAGCATTCAATTTGCATCACGAAGCTGTATAATTATGCCAAATTTGAAAAAAACCCATGTTTGTGATGGTCAGAACCTTGTTGATTTGACATAGAATTCCTCTGCTTACTTCTAGGTACTGCCAAAGATTCACTAAAAAAAAATGAGCCTACATGATGAGAAAAAAATGGCCCAAACTTAATAAAAACAAAGTTTTATCATAAAAAATGTTGTTATTATGAAGAAAGACCAAATGATTTTTGGTTTATTAAATTGTTTTTTTAAAATCTTCAGAATTTAGGTTAAAAATTTTATTTTTCTTGTGTAAGAAGGTGACAATAAATTACTATGGGAAATTTCTGCATTTTTTGTGGTGAAAAACATTGATTTGGAAATTCTTAGAAAAATGAAATAGTTGTTGGATTTTAATAACAGTTTTAGGACTTATTCACCAATAAATTAAATTATTTTAGAAAATCTTGTTAAAATTACCATAATTTCTTGAAAATAATATGCACCCATAAATAATACATACCCCAACAAATGATCCAAAAATTAAGAAATATATCTATCCTATGTATAATATGCATCTATAAATTTTGTCAAAAAATACAAAAAAAATTAATTATGAAGACATTTTGTCAACCTTGACATTAAGAATAAAATCAAAACTAAACAGCTAAAATAATGTTGAAAATTACCATGTGGTTTTCCTGATAAATATAACATTTTATTTTACTGCCAAAATGTTGTCAAAAAATGTGCAAGTTATAGCACAAATTTTAAACAAAAAGTTATAGAATTAGCAGAAAAAATAGGAAACAGAGCTGCAGTTAAAGAATATGAGTTGAATGAGTCTAACCTACGTTTATGGAGAAAGAATAAAAATGAATTCAAAAAGTATAAATCAAATGCTAAAGCTATAGGGAGAGGAAGAAAAGCTCAATAACCAGATATGGAACAAAGTTTAGTTGAATTTGTGAAAGAAAGACGATCAAGTGGATGTTCCATAAATACTGTAGAAATAAGGATGATGGCAAAAGAACTTATGAAAACCATGTATGCTGGAAAGACATTTAAAGCTTCAGCAAACTGGGGTCTTCTTTTTATGAAGAGGTTTGATATATCTATTAGAAGAACATCCATAGCCCAGCGTTTGCTTGATGACTACGAAGATAAAGCTTTTGAATTCTCAGTGTTTTGTTATTCAGCTAAGAAAAAAGCACAACTATTTTTTTAGGCTGACCAAACACCCATGACTTATATTTTTGCCAAATATAAAATGCGGTTACTGATAAACATAATTTTATTGACAAAAAAATGTTACAATTATTGTTGTTGGATTTAAAATGAAAATTGGGATAATATCTTTATTTTAGAACAACAAATACATATTTATTATTATAAATCAATAACAAAAAAAAATATTTTTGTTTAGACTTATTTATAGTACTCACCCCTACTATCACCTGTAATTTACAGTAAAAAAATGTGTATTATTTTTTAGAAATTACGGTATTTCATTTTTATATATTGTAGCTCCCTTTTACATAATTTAATGAAATTCCAAGAAATTAATTTATGTAGAGCTTAATACAAGTTGTTGCAGAATTTACATCATCAATCTGCTCCGAATTGTAAAATAAAAAATGCAGTAAAACTAAAACAATATTAGAATAGTTTTGAATTGCTTTTATAAATAAGACTTATTATGAACTCTATTGTTTTAAAAAAGTACACACTGCCTGACCCAAAGATTAACAATTACTATGCGACCAAATTCATGAACCAACACTTTGATCTAATAGACTATTGTCCCATAAGACAATTTTCTGTAGGGAACTTGGAGCCTTAAACCTAACCTACCTGATGATTAGTGCTGCTACTGCTGCATGTCACGTTTGACAGCTACTGATATTGAACTGACAGAATTGTCCTACAGGAAAATAGTTTTGTGAAGTGAAGCATTGCTTCATGAATTTGATGAAATACGAATTGTGAGTTCAATCCCTGGGCCAGGCAGTGTGTTTTGGAATCAGTGGAAACAGCCATGCAACAACTGCGCAGTACTAAATTCCCTGTCAGTCACCCACATTGATATACACACCTGATGAAGGCTGGATGTTGTAATAGCCAAAATGTGTTGACAACAACAGAGATGAGGAAAGCAGTCTGAATATAAATAGTGTTAATAAAACATTTATAATTTTTCCTTTTGAACCTTGAAAAATTCTGATATTTGACTTGAAATATACATTCTTTAGTTTCTCTTTCTTTCTTTTTGAAACCTAAACTAAACATTCTTTTGGTGTGTGCAGTAGGATGTTCTCCATAAGAAAGGTCATGTCTGTTGAACTTTAATCCCCAAACCAGACAGAGATTTTATTACATAATCTTTCATCAATTTGGCAGTCACTTTTTATTTAGCAGATTAAGTAGCAACAATTTTAATTACAGGAATTTGAGAGCATTTATTGAAAAATATGTCTGCTAAGTTTATTTTACAAATTAATTATTCTTTAAAAATATTCAGCAATGAACGTCCTGGATATGACGATAAACTACGTCCAACAAAAATGTTTTCAGAAAAATAATGTTGCCAGCTGTACGTTTTTTGGAAAGAGTAGTGTTGCCAGCTATACGTTTTTTGGAAAGAGTAGTGTTGCCAGCTATACGTTTTTTGGAAAAAATAATGTTGCCAGCTGTGTGTTTTTTGGAAGAAATAATGTTGCCAGCTATACGTTTTTTGGAAAAGGTAATGTTGCCAGCTGTACGTTTTTTAGAAAAAATGGTGTTGCCAGCTATGCATTTTTGAAAAGATAATGTTGCCAGTTATATGTTTAATAGTACTGTATATTTAATATAGGTATATATATATATATATATATATATATACACACCTTAATTTGGCATTAAATGACCTACAGTGGTTGATATACCATAAAACCCAACCAACCAACCATCAGCAATGAAAGAATAAGGATTTTATTAAATCCATATCTATATAAGGTGAGTCAGTCATTTTTATGTCAAATATTGCATGCATTCAAACATATTCAAATATATTATGAGGTTTCTTAATTTATTTACAATATCCTTAATAGATTTATTTTTTTTATTTTTTCACAGATGTCACTGCATAAAAACATTTTTTGTGGATCATGTTTTGATGATGCAGAACAGAGAAAGTGGAAAACTACCCTAAAAAGAATCTTCTTTTGAAACCTGTGGATGTAAATTGTTTGATAATACAGTTTTAAAAGACAATTTGAGGTAACATATACAAACACATTGGAGAGAAACCATATTCTGCTAAAGTTTAGAAAACATTCTTTACATGAAAGTCATATTAGGTCCAAGATATATACCAATATGTACTTTAAGGAAAGACATATTATTGTAAATTTTGTATCTCTTTGGTGAACTCACACTTGAGGATATAAATGTGAACACCTTGGAAAGAAACTTCATTCTTGTAATGTTTGAGGTATTTTTCTGCAGAAATCACATTTGGTGGTGCACGAAAGAACACGCACACACAATAGTGAATCTGTGATCTTGGAAAGTGGTCTGATTTTCATTGAGGTTATACTTGGTTTGGCATATGCGAACATATAATGGTGAGAAGACATATTCTTGTAAAACATGTGGCTTTTCCTTTTGAAGAAAATATAATTTGAACACACACTGGCAAGACATTTTCTTGTGAAGTCTGTGGCTCTTCCTTTTCAGAGAAATCAATGCTACTCTTACATTAGTGAAGACGCTAGAGAGAAATTGTTGTGAAGAGCATGGGTCTTCTTTCTCATAGAAATCAAAATTACTCATGCGTTAGTGAAAACACACTGGCAAGAAACCATATTTTGTGAAGTGTTTGGATTTTCTTTTTCACAAAAATCAAATTTGGACGCACATAAGTGAACACACGCAGGTGTGGAGCCATTTTCTTGTGAAGTGTATAACTACCTTTTCACAGAAATCAATATTAGTCATGCATAAGCACACACACACTGGCAAAAAGCCTTATTCATGCGAAGTGTGTGGGTCTTCTTTTGCACAGAAATCAAGCTTAGCCATGCATGTGCGAACACACACTGGTGAGAAGCCATATTCTTGTGAACTATGTGGCTCTTCCTTTTCACAAAAATCAACGTTAGTTGGTCATATGCGAACACACACTGGTGAAAAACCATATTTTTGTGATGTTTGTGGATCTTCTTTTGCAGACAAATCAAGCTTTGTCAGGCATAAACGAAAACACACTGGTGAGAAGCCATATTCTTGTGAAGTATGTGGAATTTCTTTTTCATTGAGATTAAGTTTACGTGTGCATGAGCAAACACACACTGGCGAGAAACCATATTTTTGTGGTGTGTGTGGTTCTTCTCTTGCAAACAAATCAGGCCTGCTCAGGCATATGCGTAAACACACTGGTGAGAAGCCATATTCTTGTGAAGTGTGTGGGTTTTCTTCTTCAGAGAAACCAGTCTTAGTCAATCACATGCGAAAACACACTGGCGAGAAGCCATATTCTTGTGAAGTGTGTGGGTCTTCCTTTTCACAGAAAGCAAATTTGTACACACATAGGCGAACACACACTGGTGAGAAGCCATTTTCTTGTGAAGTGTGTGGGTCTTCTTTTACACAGAAATCGAGCTTACTCAAGCATAAGCAAATACACACTGGTGAAAAGCCATATTCTTGCGAATTGTGTAGTTTTTCATGTTCACGGAAATCAGACTTACCGAAGCATATGAGAAAACACACTGGTGAGAAGCCATATTCATGTGAAGTTTGTGGGGTTTCTTTTTCACAGAAATCAAATTTGTACACACATAGGCAAAGACACACTGGTGAGTAACCCTATTTTTGGGAGGCATGTGTCCTTTCATAGAAATCAACCTTACTCATGCATAAGCAAACATACTTGTGAAGTGTGTTGATCTACTTTTGCGGCAAAAATATTACTTACACACACCTTTGAGAAGCCATTTTCTTTTGAAATTTGGGGTTCACTTACACACTGTTGAGAAACTATTTTCTTACAAAATCTGTGGGTTTTCTTTTGCACACAAATCAAACTTACTCAAGTAGAATCAGAACTGTGCTTTCAAGATACAAAAGATGACTGAACGGGAGATATGCAATTATTTTAATTCATTTATATGAATTTCAGCCATTTCAGTACTAATCAGTCAAAGGTAAATATCTGAATTATATCCTTTTTGTACATTCATACCAAAATAAATCTAACAGTTGCAAAAAGGAAAAGATAAAATTCTTTGAAAAATGCTTCACATTCAATAAAACTTACTCAAGCATAAGCAAACACAATGTTGAGAAGCCATTTTCTTGTGGAAATGTAACAAATCTGTTTTACACACTGGTCTTGTGAATCAAGCTTACTTAAGCAAAATCAGAAAACTACATTCAAGACACAAAAATTGACTGAATAGGAGATATGAAAATTAGATTAATTCATAATACTCTACTGATATTGAGCCAGTCCAAGCGATATATCAGAATTATGGCCATTTTGTACATCCATAGCAAAAATAATCTATCTATTGTTAAAAGGAAAGATAAAATAAAATTATTTGAAAAAAGCTTCACACTAGAAAATGGCATTAAACATTTTTCAATATTTGAAACATGTCCTTGTTTAATAAAATAAATTCTTGTGGTAAGTAATGCGGTACATTTCAAAATTAATTTAAAAAAACATAAATATTAAGTGTAGATTTATTTTTTTTGTAAAGAAAGCAACATGTTTTATGATGCAAGCCTGAATTCTCAAAAAAAACTATTTTCTGAGTTTTATTGAATTATTTTTGGTAAGATATTCGCTAAATTATCCGTATGCTCACAACTGATACTGAATAAATTTTTTACTCTAATACTATTTTTGGAAATGTTTTTTTTTTTTTTTAATTATTAAAATATTGGATGACCACTCTCCAAATGACAAGAGATATTAAAAAGAGGGGATGAAACATAGCCTCCAATATAATGAAAAAAAAACAATTCAGTAAAAATATTAATTCTTTAATGATTAAGTAAGGAAAACTTTGTTTGAATTAGATAATTCCCTGTTTTTGATGAATAATGAATTTTTATGAGAAATGTTTTCAGTTTTTTTTTTTTTTTTTTTTTTTTTTTAGATTTAATTGCCATAATTTCTCAAAAATAATACACACCCAACAAATGATCCAAAAATTAAGAAATATATCTATCACTATATATAATATACTTCTATAAATTTTATCAAAAAAAATATAATACTTACAAAGACATTTTGTCAATCTTGACATTAAGAATAAAATCAAAATAAGCAGCTAAAATAAGGTTGAATATTACCCTGCGGTTTTCACAGTAAATATAACATTTTATTTTACTGCCAAAATGTTGTCAAAAAATGTGCAAGTTATAGTGCAAATTTTAAACAAAAAATTATAGAATTAGCAGAAAAAATAGGAAACAGCTGCAGTTAGAGAATATGAGTTGAATGAGGCTAACATACGTTTATGGAGAAAGAATAAAAATGGATTCAAAAAGTATAAATCAAATGCCAAAGCTATAGGGAGAGGAAGAAAAGCTCAATAACCAGATATGGAACAAAGTTTAGTTGAATTTGTGAAAGAAAGACGATCAAGTGGATGTTCCATAAATACTGTAGAAATAAGGATGATGGCAAAAGAACTTATGAAAACCATGTATGCTGGAAACATATTTAAATGATGATGAAAGTTAAAATATCAATAAATTCTTAACTTGATATCCTCTTTTCTTCGAAATTGGCCTTTTTATAGATATTTTATTTTTTCACCAAATAAAAAATGATAAACTTAAATTTATTGACATAAATATATTACAATTATTATTGTTGGATTTAAAATGAAAATTGGGTAATATCTTTCTTATTTTAGAACAACAAGTATGTATTTATTATTATAAATCAATAACAAAAAAATATTTCTGTTTAAACCTATTTATAATATGCCCCCCTACTATCACCTGTAATTTTACAGTAAAAAAAAATGTGATATGATTTGTAAAGTTTTAAATTTCATAAAATTCTGTATTAATTTGTACCAATTAGGTGATATTGTTCTTGAATAAAAACATATTTGCTAATCATAAATGAAAAATCTTACTATAATTCAGTGACCGCCCCACCACCAACACCTAATTTAGAATATTTTGTGCGCATAAAGATGCAGATTTTTGTGAATATAGACGTCTTTACATGCCATTATCAAATAGGACCAGTAACTATGGCTATAAAGCCAAGTCCTCTAAAATTCAGTAAAATGTATAAAATATTTTAAATTTTTTAAGCTTATGGGGTAGTTAAAAACTTATCTAATAAACGTGTTTCCATGGTATTTGTCATGTAATGTTACTAGAAATATTTCCTCCCTTAAAGAAATCTTGTGAACATCAGGTTATCGCTATATGTGTCAATACCTCATAAAAACACCTTCCTCTATATAAGAAACTACTTTTCTGCAATATTTTAAACTAAAAGTAATATTTGATTTAAATATTAAATATCTGAATTAATTCAGCTTAAATAAAATTTAAATCAGTTAATTTTCCTCAAATACAGTTTCAGGAAAGTATTAAAAGATTTTTTTTAAGTATTTTGTGCTGAAAGATTTGTCAATATGGCCTATTTTAATAATTTTTAAAAAAGCAATTCCAGTCAATTTAAGTTTGGTTTTAAATACAACACTTTTTTTCTGTATTTTAAATAAAATTTTCAATTTTTTTAAAGCATAATTAAACCTATGCTGTATCCTTAAAGAAGGTTACAAACAGACAAAGATGGTACTGAAGTGAAAGGAACAGCAGCATGGGCGTAGATGAAAGAAAGAGAGGTTTATTGTAAAAGAGAATGCACTACTGAAAGACAGGGAATTGGTTAGCAGGCTAGTAATTCCCAAAGCAAGTCCACCAGATATATCCTGTACTTACTATATATATATATATATATATATCCTGATATAGTCAGTCCACATAGGGGATAGGGAGTGTGGGACATTCCATTACAACAACCCAGTAAGGATTAAAGTAGCTAACTCCAAAAATTCACTAAAAAATGATCATTAAGATAAGTAACTACAGCAAATTTGAAATTTACTGGGAATTTTCTAGCATTTCCTCAACAATCATCTTCATAAATAAGACTATGAAGCCAAAGTTTCTAAAATTCAATAAGAAATTAGATTACTTAGAATATTTTCCTAAATTTTTATGATTACTGCGTAGTTAAAAAATTATCTAAAAATGGTGTTCACATCATGTACTTTTGACTGTTGCTGCAGTCATCAAAAATGTTGTTTATGAAATTGTGTTTGACTAATTCTGGTATTACTTCATTTGCTGGAACCAATTTCAAACTTGTTGATATTGTTCAACAAATCTTGTTTAAAAGAATTCTTACTGATAAATTCTTACCTGAGATATATACACACACACACACACACACACATATAATTCTTATTATCTACATATAGTTGATATATATGAATCTGTATGTGTGGTCTTTTATGAACACACACTTTTGAAATACCATATATACTCGCATATCATGCAACTTTGAAGGCCTAATTTTGAAGCTAATTTGACTAAATTAAATGGATATATAGTTTGATCAATGGCATACCCATGGCCAGCAGTACATGCACTAATTTTACATCTCATATCATGTATCCCCTTAAAGTTATCTTCAAAAGTCATATGATACACAAGTATATACGGTAAATACTTATCACAGCAGAAAACATACATTTTAATCTTTTAATTACCAAATTTTCAGGGTTGGGCAAGTCTAATCTTCATGACAGAGGGAAGATTCTTTGCCTCAGGAAAACTTGAGATTTTTTTTTCCACTTTCCTCAACCAACAGTTTAGAAATAATGGAGTGTCCAGGAAATCAAATACTTAAAAAGTGTGTGGTTCTTCATCTTCATTGATGTCAAATTTGGTTTGGCATATTGGACCTTGTTCGTTGTGATTTAGCTGACCTGACTGAACCAAGAACTAGCCTGTTTTTATTGGTTAGGAAGAAATCCCAGCATGCATTTTTGTGCTTCTGTCTATAAATTGGGGAGTGAAAAATTTTGTGTAAGCATTGAAACTATAGTCGGTCAGCCAATTTGTATTGGTTATAAATAGAAATAAAAAACTGACCCTCTCCAATTTTTACAATATCAAATGTAACAAAGACAACAACAAGAGAAATAATCAAGTAGAAGAAATTATGAATTTGTTCAACAATAAATATTTTTTATAAACACAACAAATACATAATATATATTGCAAAAGTTGATAAACACAATAGAGTTCTTTGGTGTGTGTTACTGAAAGAATTTGAGTTACTGTACTGTACATGTGAAAATGAGAAGGTGTAGTTAGCTATATTTGTTTTTATAGGAAAATTAAACAGTTTTTGTTTTTTGTATTAAATAGAAAAAAGTATTGTTCTTGACTCACTGATTGTTATAGAGTTATCGCTCTTAAACCAGAGATTCTTCTTGTGGAATAGAATATTTTGTGGGAGTGAGCGTTAAGCCTGGAAATGGTTGACAAGGTTTGTTGTTGTGTTGAAGACAAAGTTTGTCTCCTTTGCTGTGTTGATTTCCAATGAAGTCAAGTGAATTGGTTTAATATTTTAAGTGCCCACTGACCTAGTCACGTCGAAGTTTCGTTTTTATTAGTTCTCTTGATCACGTGGGGAGACTCGTGAACATGTTTACATTTTATGGCGTCAACTAGAGGTCAAAATTTGGGTCGGTACCTTCGGACGTAGTTGACGACACCTAATTAATATTTTACAACCAATCAAAATACATCAGTTGTTATATTTGGTTGGGAGCCTCTATCTGTTTAACTTGCACAAAATTTAAGATTTAAAAAAAAATTTAGGAATCTGATTCTACAAAACCAACACATGTAAACACATAATGGCAAGAAAGCATATTCTTGTTAAATCTGTGGCAGCATTTCCTTTACATTGAAACATGATTTACTCATACATAGGCAAAAACACTTCAGGAATATGAGGCTTTTCCTTATAAAGAAAACATCATTTTTTTCCTGCAAAAGTGAACACACCTTGGTGAGAAGCCATTTTCTTGTGAAGTGTGTGACTCTTCCATTTCATAGAATTCAACCTTACTCATTCATAAGCAAAAAAAAAAATTCTTGTAAAGAGTGTTGGTCTTCCTTTTTGAACAAAGTATCTTACTGAAGGATGAACAAACACCCACTGGTGAGAAGCCATTTTCTTGTAGAGTTTGTGGGTCTTTTTTATGCCCTCCAATCAGTTTTATGCATAAGCAAAAAAAAACAATGCTGATGAGAAACCATATTCTTGTAAAGTGTGTGAATTTTCTTTTTCATAGAAATGTAATCTGCACTGACATAAGTGAACACACACAAGTGAGAAGCCATTTACTTGTAAAGCGTGTGACTTCCTTTTCACAAAAATCAACATTATCCATGCATAAGCTAAGATACACTGGCTAGAAACCATATTCTAGTTAAGTGTAGGTCTTTGCAGGAAAATCAAACTTTGTCAAGTATTGCAAACTTGTAGGTTTTCTTTTACACAATCAAATTTATTCAAGCATAAATGAACATGCACTGGAGATAAGCCATTTTTTGTGATGTTTGTGGGGGGGGGTTGCATAGAAAGCAAGCTTATTCACTGGCAAGAAATCATTTTCCTTTGTACTTTGTATCTTCTTTTGCTCAGAAATCAGGCTTACTTAGTCATGCATGAACACACACTGGTGAGAAACCATTTTCTTGTTAAGTGAGTTTTCTTTTGCACACAAATCAAACATAATTGGACATACACTGGTGATAACTGATATTCATGTGAAGTGTGTGTTTGTTTTTCTTCCATTGAAATCTGGCTTTTTCATGAGTAACCAAAAACGGACAGTTAAAGTTATCCATTAATAAATTTGCATCACATCTGTTAACATTGTCCAATTTTGATATATCTTTCATTTTGGATTTTCAAATTCAGAAAGACGAAAATAAAAGTCAAATTTGGTGATTAGTATGCAAATGTCCTCTGAAGTGAAACTCCATTATTAAGTATGTGTGTCTATCTTAGCATTGTTTTTCAAGAAATTGTTTTTGATTTTAATAATCTTCATTTCTGATCAGTTTAATTCTTTTATGAAATAAAATTCTACATGGATAAATATATAAGAGCCTTTTTCTTAGTCTTTCACTGACTGGAAAAAATCACCCCACATTTTATTCTTGTGTAGGTGTACACAAAAAACAAAATGGGTAAGCTAAAAGAACTTGAAAAAGTTGAAATAACCATAGTGAATAATGGAAATAAGAATTCTGTTTCCATTATATTGGTTATTTATATGGGCACATGGCCGAGTGGTTAGAACATTCGCATTCCAACCTCACCATGGTCGATTTGTGAGGAAGGAAACTTCCTGAGGGGGTCGATCCCAGTGTGTGACACATTTGGAAAGTGCCTGAAAGTTATACTATGGGTTAACCCAAGCCTTGTGAGTGAAATTGGATAGACAGAACCCTTAGGGGTTGTCGGTAGTTGTGCTAGCACAGAGTCACAAGTCATCGTGGCTGAGGGCTTGAGCATTCTGGCCTTGTTCAGATTGTTGCAGTATAAACCACAGGTAGGCTCTGTGGGTGTTGCATAAATACAAATGCACCTGAGCAAGCATCTTCAACAGGGATTGGCTAGCCACCTTAGTAGATGGGTATCCTTGAATACAAGTAGCCAGCTATATATACTGGTTATTTATTCACGGACGGACTTTGTGTAAGTGTTGTTAAAAACATTTAATTGACTAGTTTTAGGAAAAAATGTGAAATCTATTTGTTTACAAAAGAAATGAAGAAGAAAAGGAAATACAACAGATATGACACTTGGAAATCATAGAATATTTTCAAACAAAAAAAAAAGGAAAATACATGATATCGAAATCTATTTGTTTCACTTTTTAAAAAAAAAAACTTTTTGTGGTCAAATTAAGTTAACAACAAAATAGCGAGTAAAAATAAAAAATATAATTGCCAGTTTCATCTTAATGTTTAATTTTATGAAGTCAGATTTTTTGTAAGGGTAATTGTTTTCTAGTAAGCCAGTACGTCAATCGCAAAATAAAATTGTAAACAAGAAAAAATGGATGAAGATTTTTTTTATAAATAAATTTGTTTTTTATCTAGGGAATGCACCTAAATTAGATATTAAAAAAATAAAGTAAGTTTTAATCTCAGTTTTAAAATGTGTATATTTTCAAAACTGCAAGTCATTTTTTTTTTTTTAAACCCCAAGCAAAAATTAATCTTTTCAGCCATTAGTGTCTGGTGTGTGTTCTGCCTATAAAATTCTTTTCATTTTATTTTTACAAATATCTTTATGGTTTTATCTAGTGAATACACTTAAGATTATATATTAAAATGATTAAAATAGTTTTTAATTTCAGTTTTAAAATGTGTATCTAAAAAAGAACAGAAATACTTGCAGATTTGGAAATCTACACATTCTAAAAATGAAATTAAAAACTTTTAATTATTTTTACTTTTTAATTTTAGGTGTATTTGCTAGATAAAAACAAATTTATTTAGGAGCAAAAAAAATAACTCATTGATTTTCCTTGTTTAGAAGAAATTTATTTTCAAAACCCCAACAACAGTTGACTGATGTACCGGAAAAGAATTGCTGTATTTTTAATTATTTTAAACATGAGGGGTTTCATTTTTTTAGCTTTTTAAAAGCAAATTATTATCAGCATTTCTAGATATAAATGGAAGAATTCTTTGCTTCTAAATAAAATAATTAATTGCCTGGAAACAAGTGTTTGTTTGCTAGACAGAAGTTTCAATAATTTGAAAATTCTTTTTTTACCCACACATTTATTACTATCAGTTGCTCTTTATTCTTTTTAGAATGTCGGAAATTTTGGTTAAAATTTTTGTTTTTCTTGCATCAGCAGGTGATCATAAATTAGTATGGAAAATTTTAGCATCTTTTTTGTGACGAAAAAGACACTGATCTGGAAATTCTTACAAAAATCAAATAATTGTCAGATTTTAATGAAACTTTCAGGATTTATTAACAAACGGATTATTTTAGAAATGTTTAAAATCTTGTTAAATATATTATTATAATATATAATATAATTATAATATTAAAATCTTGTTAAATATATTATTATAATATATAATATAATTATAATATTAAAATCTTGTTAAATATATTATTATAATATATAATATAATTATAATATTAAAATCTTGTTAAATATATTATTATAATATATAATATAATTATAATATTAAAATCTTGTTAAATATATTATTATAATATAATATTAAAATCTTGTTAAATATATTATTATAATATATAATTATAATATATATATTTTACATCTGTTCACTTGTTTAATTTTTAAAATTTCAAGAAATGAATTTTTCAGGGCTTAATGTTTATATTAGTTAAAAGTAGAACTTGGAGAAATTAAGTGATCATTTTTTTTTTTTGTAAAACAGCCTGCCCAATTATGAAAATCACTCTGAATCATAAAATAAAATATACAATAAAACTATGACATTATTTAATCAGAAAAGCTTTTAATTGCTTTTATGAATAAGATATATTCTGGACACTAATGTCTTAAGAAAAACAAATTTTGATGAATACTGAATTTTTGCAAGAATTGTTTTCATTTTTTTCAATTTAATTATAATAATTAAAGTTTTAAATCTTTTAAAATTCTGTATTAATTTGTACCAGTTAGGTGATATTGTTAAGTAAGAACTATATTTACTAAACATAAATGAAAAATCTTAATACAAATCAGCTAGTTAAAAATTATATAAAAAGTGTACATGTTATATTCCTCGAGCAATCTTTGCAGATATGTCCTTTGTAAAAAAAAAAAAAAAAAAATAGATAAACTTCCATCTGTTAATCTGACAACACTAAACTCCATGCAGAAAATGCATTTCTGCAATATTTTACACTAAGGAGAAGGCTGGCTGTAGTTGAGATCTTAGAGTCATTGTGAACTTCCACAATCCATACTATAAGTAATATTTATTTCAAATCGGATTAATTAAACTTTAAATCAGTGAATATTACTCAATTTCAGAAAAATATATTTTATTTTTGAAAGGTTTTCTAATGAAGAGAATTATTAGGTTGGTGCAAAAATAATATCGTTTTTTGACGTATTTTTTAACGTCAAAAAACGATATTGTGCTAACAGATGGTTAAAATCAGTGATTTTAGTGATTTAAAAAAAACAAAAAAACCTTCCAGTCAATTTTAATTAGTTTTTGAAATACAACAAAGTATTTTGCTTTTATTTTAAATTTCTTTTTTAATCAAATTCACCTCAAGCAAAGCAGTAAAGACACAAGAGCTTGCTGGGTATGGAAGTGTTAGAAACAGGAACATTACTATGGAGTGAGAACAGAGAAAGAGTAATCATGACAGCAGATAGCAATTGACATTGCATTTAAATTTTTGCAGATTAAAGTTAACTGGAAAGCATGGAGTGAGAAGTGCAAGAAAAGAACTGTTGGCATAGAATTTATGGTTACATTTAACCAGCTTGACTGTAAAATGGTGAGACCTCATCGCCAGTCTAGTACTAATAAATTTGAAGAACCTAGGCACTATAGTGAAGAGTGATATTTATTACACATTATGTACAGCTCATCGGAACAATTACCATGAAAAAAGCTCAGAAAAGAGAAAAAAGGCAACCTTATGGCAGTGAATAAATGACTGAAGCTGAGATGCCAGATTAGGACCAATAATATTGCTGACACTTTTGGGGGGGTTTATCAAGAAGCTGAAGGTAGATAGTGGGAGCAGTGGATCATATGTTATAGCAATATTCTAAGCATGGTTGATATAGATATGCAAGATAGATTCTGGAGAGAAAAATTGTGTGATAGGACTGTGTCCCCCCAGGAGCCACGACTACTATGGTTAGAGAGAATCTCAGTTGAGTTTCACAACGGAATATGTGAGCGAGCGGCACTATATTGAGTCTGATTTGCTACCTTATCATCACCGAGGCCCGTTGGAACAGTTGGTATGACATTTGCTTGATAACCTGTCAGGGTTTCAATTCTCGGTAGTGGATGCGCACTGCTGATGAGTCCCACATATAGAACGAAATGGCTGTCCAGTGCTTTCTCCATTCTGTTGAGGTTTCAGACTCAATGAATTACTTAATCAAAATTGTGTGTGTGTGTGTAAGATATTAAATTTTATTCTGTTTGCTTGGAATTAAAATAGAAAACTTCAAGAAAGATTTTCCATTTTTTAAATTTTGATATTGTGTTCGTTTGGAGGTACCTAATTAAATATATGTTGGAAAATAGATTTCTTTCAAGTATACTGGTAATAAAGTGGAAGAAAGCATTTCAGGTATCAAATCAATGATTCCAAATAATCTTAAGTTATCCTGTTATGTATTAAGGCCAGATGGTAATCGATATTGAACAGTGAATAAAAAAAGACGTATTCAACGTACAGACATTTATTCCAGAAGTAACAGCAGCCACAGCGGCTTGTGCTGATTAAAGATATTGTGGCAGAGAGCAATGGTCACCTTTGAAATATTAATAATTATAGTAATATAGAATTTTGTTAATATTAGGTTGGTGCAAAAATAATGACGTTTTTTGACGTTAAAAAATACGTCAAAAAACGTCATTATTTTTGCACCAACCTAATGGGGAAAAATAATCTGGGTAAAGTTTGTGTCTAGAGAATCTGTGCTTTGTCAGAATTATTAACAAAATGTCAAAACAATAGTGTTTATATAAACTATGGAATACCAATTGAGAAGAAGAGACTGTTCATTTAATCATGAAGGGGGAGAGATCAGTAATCAGGTTGCATTCTAAGTTTACCAACACCCCAGGTTTTTGTCGCTACCACCACGTTTATTTAAGTGCGTGTTTGTGCGAAAACAAACAGTCGAAGTCGGCCAGAGAAAGAGTCAGTGAGAGTGAAAATGTTTGCTTGCTGCTGTAATAAGAGAGGAAGTAAACTCAAGTTATCTATAATATTGGCACAATACTGCCAGTGAACCCCCTTATGTCCTGATAGAGAAATAATTACAGCAACTGCTAAGAACAAAAAAAGGGTGAACCTGAAAACTACTTCTCTCCTTTCAGAATTATTTGCAATAATTGTTTTTTTTCCTGGACTTTATTTCATATACACTACTTTCTTATAAAAGAAGCATTATTCTTTTTGTACCAATTTCTTCCTTATATACATAAATTTTTCTTTGGACTCGAATTGACTTTTTCATATTTGATTTTTCTGCTTGGTCCAATTCTCGCCCCAACAAACTTGCAGGTAGACCAGCAGAATCTTCTGGGATTTACAATTTGTTAATTGCTTTCTAGGATAAAAAAAAATTACGTAGCTGGAAAATGGAATCAAATCAACATTGTGAACCGGAGACTTTGATTGAACCTGTAATACTGGACCAGGAGAGGGCCAAAAGATGGTCTTATAGAGTAGATCGATCCAGTGGGGTCAGGATAGGTGTTACAATATTTCACACATCCCATCTTATTTCAAATAGAGAAATCATCAAAGTTGATGTATTGGATCATCTTGTGTTTCAATCTAAATGTTACTAATTAAATTAAATATTAACAAACTTAGTCTTTTCAATTACCATTTCATATTTGATCGTAATTATCACATGCCTGACATATTCTTTCAGCTCCTTTGTTTATACCTCCAAAGATGAGCAGGTGTGATGGAAAAAATGCCCTAGATTTAATAAAAATAAGTTTTATCATCAAAATTTTCATGTTATTATTAAGAGGAAAGACAAAAAGATTTTTTGATTTTAAATTATATTTTTTAATCCTTTCTAGAATCTTCAGAATTTTAGTGAAATTTTTTCTGTGAAAAACTTTGATTTGGAAATTCTTCAAAAATCAGATAATTGTCACATTTTAATGGAACTTTCAGGGCTTATCCACAAATGAACAAAATTATTTTAGAAACTTTTTTTTTTTTTTTTTTTTTTTTTTTAGAAAATTTATAAAAAAAATTTGTAGTGCTTAATGTTTATATTAATTATAAGCAGAAGTTCTTGGAGAATTTAAATCAATTTTGTTTTTGAACAGGACCCCCAGTTACTGAAAAATTGCTTTGAATCGTAAAATAAAAAATGCAATAAAACTAAGACTTTACTAAAAAAATTTTAATAGGTTTTATGCCTTAAAAAAGATTTTTATTATTTGAAAGCAGTTTCTTGACCCATCAGTGCAGATGTATATGTCTGTTTTCCTGCATACAAGAATAGGCAATACTTACTTCAGTAATTAAATGAAATAATTCCACCCTCTGAACAATTGCTGTATATTTCCCACTTTGTGAGCTTATGACATTGAGCTCCTCTCCTCCAAATACTATGTATGTTATTATACTTAAGATCTTGTTTTTTTTAATCTTGAAAGACTGCCCACCATTGTTCCTGTACAGCAGGTTGATTTTTCACTTGTTTTAGAAAATCAACATTGCAGTCACTGTGAAAGTTGGGGTTTGATGTAATAAGTACTGAAACCAAAAATTAAATTCATAGGTTTTACCAATTTTTGAGCATTTAGTTTTAAAGATTGTTTGGAAAAATGTACAGAAATACCTAATTTCTGCAGGTTTTTGCTTACAAAATGACATAAAAATTTTACTATTTCAATAATAAATCCAAATAAAGTTGATATTTGTTGTACTAGATACATTCAATGGAAAATATATTCAAACTAGAATTCTAATTCAGAATCACTAAAGCAAAATACGCAATTTTTTTACTGTATTCAATAAATGAAGAATGCAAAAAAAAAAATGCATAAATGATTACAAAATAGGCTACTCAGTGAATAAGATTTGTTAGATACTTATAAAATCCAGGTTGTGTGTGTGTGTCTGTACGTTTATATATTGGATTGGATTTCCTACATTTTTCAACCAATTTCAACAAAACTTCGCAGGACTACGTAAAATTACCTTGCAGTGGTTCTGACAGTGCTAAAAATTGGAAAAACAATTGTTTTTGCACAAAATCAATTTGAAAACATGATTAAGAGGCATTGCTGTCGCGGGAATGAAAGGGGGACAACTCATATCGAGTTATACTTATTATAAAACCCGGGTTGTTTATGTGTGTGAATGTTCATTTATATATGGGATCGACATTTTTCAACTGATTTCAACAAAACTTCACTTTTTTTTTGGCAGGTAGTGTTTCTTATTGTCTTGCACACTTTTTTCTTTATTTTTACATTCAGAATGCTTTAAAAATTCCATTTACAAGACAATTGTTTATAATAAAATTCTATTCAATCGGTAGACCCATAACAATTGGAAACAATGCTTTTGTTTGAATTTGACCAATTTGTAAAAAAAACTAATTAAGACATGCATGTCCGTCAAGCTTAAACAATAATCTTTGTCAATTTTATTTTTCAGTCTTTATGATGGTCAGTACTTGATCTATCTCTCATTGTTACATCCCCAGGCAACGCTGGGATCTACTGCTAGTAATTAATAAAACCAAAAAGTAGATGTATATAACACCATAATTTATTTGTCACTTTAGAGTTCATGTAATTTTATTAAAATCTCTTCTCTGGTGACTTACTACTTTTGAAACAAAAAAAAATGTTTTTGTGCTGTAAATCTTTTAATGGAACATCTGTATTTCAGTTAACGTGATTTATTCTCTGGATCATATTGAAGATTGCCAGTTACGGAATTTATTATCCCTTTTAATTTCAAACCAACTAACTGCATATATTTTAATTATAAATTTTGTAAGGCTGTACAATTTATCACAGATTTCCAGGATATAGGCACCTTTGGTCCAATAAACACATTAACCTGTTAGCCAGCCTATTTAATCTTGAGATCCAGTTTTCCAGGCAGCAAACCTTGGACTCACTTTCCCCATGAAAAATTCCTGCTTCATATTCTAAGAGCAATCTCTGGTCACCTCTTAAATGTTCCATTGCCTCTGCAGTAAAATATCTAAAGGACCACTGATAGGTGTTAAATTCTACCTGGGGAAAATCCTGGTAATTATTTCTGCAAAGTTTCCCTAGAGGATCAGTAAAAGTAGTAGGGTTTCTTGTAATTTCATCAGTATACTTGGAAACAGTTCTAAATGGAAATTTATTTTGATGAAGTGAACAGTTAATGGTGTCCAACTTTCTTTTAAGTTTTTTTTTTTTCTCCAGACTGTGACAAAGCCTGTATTACAATTGCTGTTTGTATTGGTATTGTCCACAAGAACTACTTTAATGGAATTCATGCTGTTGAATTCTTCTAAAACAGCAGTAACATTCTCTAGTAGAATACCAGTTGCACCAATCTACTTTCCGTGTCCATCTCTAGTGAAAGTCAAGTGGCATTCTGTTCCTTTAGGGTTTTTTTCACAGTTTTCTTCTATAATCTCTTTATATTGCAAAGTGTTCTCATCAACTCTGCAATTAACATCAATGTCAATGATATTTTCATGGTTCTGAACATACTTCTGATGGGTGGTTACATTTACTTATCCCTATCTATTTTTGACTTATCAATGTCCTTTTAAGTTAATGTTTGGATGAAGAAAGCCCATATCTTGTCAGTCTAATTAAAAGTGTTAGCAAGCCATACCCCAAGGTTGGACAAGGTTATCACCCTTGATAATTTCCATAGCATATCCAGAGACTGTCTCCCTGACTCAAAACTGTCACCGGTTGTTTCTTTCAATCTGCTTGACTAATCTTTCTGTTTCAGCTTCACTTTTTTTTAGATTTTTTGACAGCATCTTTGTCAAGTTGGAAACTGCATTTTGGTCCTGTTTTCTTTCTCTCACTCTAAGCCTTTAAATATTCCCTTTCTTCGATGGGAACCTGAAATTGCAAAATGTGTATAACTTTAAAAAATCTTACATACCCGATAAGCATAAAGGAAAATATCACATTATTATTTACCAGAGAAGGTAAGGTTATCAGAAGTAAATTTATATTTTTTAAATTTTGAAAATCAGGACATGAATTATTTCAAATTAAACAAAGAAAAACAAGCATAGAATTAGCATTAATTTCTTGTGAAGTTTTATGGGTTTTCTTTGGGGGTTGAGGAGAAAATTAGTTCAATTTTTTTCATTGATTTTTCTTTGATTTATTGAGAACAAGGTAAAAATTTCAATTGAAAAACATTTTCAATGGTATCCACATTTGTTTTCCATAAGGGTACGGAATTTTTTGTCAGTGTTAAATCTTTCACTGATCACTGGAATAAAATTCCAACAATCCCATTTTGAACGTAAACTTAATCTTCAAATTTGTTTCATCGAAAAACAGTAATGATTTTGAACAAATATTTTCTGTGACTATGTTAAACCCCAACTTTCATATTTAGTGCAATACTGTGGTTCCAAAATCAATCTGCTCCTATTATCCCTGATATTCAACTGGAATAACAACATTGTTATATTTCTTGGTCTTTTAATCTAGGCCAAACATTCTTTTAGGGTGGGTAGCAGAATGTTTTCATGAGAAACATTATGTCTCATTTGGGAATTAAGGTTCAACAGAGATGTTATTACATAATCTTTCATTGATTTGGCAATCACTTTTTCTTGCCAACCAATCACACTCCTTTTTAGGTGGGTAGCAAGATATTCTTCATGGGAAAGGTCATGTCTGTTGAACCTTAATCCCCAAACCAGACACAGATTTTATTACATAATCTTTCATTGATTTGGCAATCACTTTTTCTTGCCAACCAATCACACTCCTTTTTAGGTGGGTAACAAGATATTCTTCATGGGAAAGGTCATGTCTGTTGAACCTTAATCCCCAAACCAGACACAGATTTTATTACATAATCTTTCATTGATTTGACAATGACTTTTTCTGGTCTACAAATCACACTTCTTTTAAGGTGGTTAGCAGGATGTTATTCATGGGAAAGGTCATGTCTGTTGAATCTCAATCTTTGTCTCGCTGGAGGTGAAAACTATCATCATAGAATTCTCTCCATTTCAATTCTAGGCACATTCTGTTGTCTTGAGAGGGTTGCTATAAATAAACACTTGTGAACTGTTATTTCTTGTATTTTAAGCTGGAAATTGCCCACTACTGCTTTGGAACAAGGCTAAAACTCCAGTTTTCAATGCCATTTTGAATTCTTCTACACTCTACCTGAGGTGTAACATTGATTAAACCAGTGTTTTTTTGTTTTTTTTGTAAACAAAAATGGCTGCATCAACATCCAACAAAGCCTTCATTCAGGAGTTTTTCTCTGATTCAGACTCTGTCAATATCCACTTGAGAAAAGCCTTCCAAAATAATCATCAATGTTGGAGAGTGATGATGACCACAAGATACCAAGTGACTACGATCATTCGTAGCTGACTAATTTTATGGAAGCTACTAGCCCCATGGATGTACCTGATAGCCTTTCAAAAGGTGAATAGTTTTTCATCTACTTATAAACAATGAAATAATGAGACAAATCTGCTAGACTGGTAACAATGCTGGTTTCTACTCGTATGCAGACACGTGGAAAGATGTCACTTTTTTGATGAAATGAAAGCTGCCTTAGCCACTTTGCTTCTCATTGCAGCCCAGGACGCAACAAGGAGCAATAAAGTATGTAAAATTGTTAATGTATTTATTTTATGTTTTGTTTAAAATTTTCTTTGTTTTCAATGTTAAATATGCATGGAAAATGTAATGCATTATATCAAAATATTACTCATCCATTATTTTATGAGATCTCTACCCACAAGATTAAAACAGTAAGTGCTCATGTTTTTTGCACCCTCAAAAAAAAAAAAAAAAAAAAAAATGAAGTGGCAGGGGAACAATTCTAGAAAGAATTTAGTGGGGTAAAGTTTAACCTCTAAACCAGATAGAGATTTTATTGCATAAACTTTCATCAATATGGCAGTCATTTTTTCCTGTCAGCCTGATCAACTTCTCTTTTTGATGAATCTCCAGATTAGCAGATTAAGTAGCAACAATTTTAATTCTAGAACATAATTTGAGAGAAAAATATGTCCACTAAGTTTATTTTACAAAGTAATCTTTTCTTAAAAATATTCAATGATGATTGAATTTATATATAATCCCTTAAATAGAATTTTTTTTTTTTTACGGATGTGTCAGCATAAAAATCAATTTCAATGGATCATGTTTTGAACATGTGAAACAGAGAAAATATGGAAAACTACCCCAAAAAAGAATCGTCTTTTCAAGCATATGGATGTAAATTGTTTGATAATGTGGTTTTAAAATGACAATTTGAGGCACCATGTGCAAACACATACTGGAGAGAAGAAAGCCATGTTCTTGTAAATTTTGTTTAATTTCCTTTTCGTGAAAGCCATATTCGAGTAAGTTCACACTGGAGAGAAACATTATTCTTGAGAAGTGTGTGGCACTTTCTTTTTAAAAAATATAATTTGCTTGTACTCGAATATACTGACAAGAAGTCATTTTATCAAAATTGTGTATCTTCTTCTGTAGAGAAATTGTGCTTACCAGTACTGAATACAGTTGTGAGAAGTCATTTTCTTGTGAAATTTGCACATGCATAAGCAAACACATTGGCAAGAATCACAAGCAAATGCACACTAGCATGAAACTATTTCTTCGTAAAGTGTGTAGTTCCTTTTCACAGAAAAAGGATTTGTCACATGCAAGCAGACACTTGTTTTAGTGGGTCTTTTACAAAGAAATCAAACTTGCTTGTACATTAGCAAATACACACTGGTGAGAAGCCATATTCTTGTGAAGTTTGTGGGTTTTCTTTTGTACAGAAATCAAGCTTAAAAGGTCATATGCGAACACACTGGTGAAAAGCCATTTTCCTGTGAAGTTTGTGGATCATCTTTTGCATGGAAATCAAGCTTAGGCTTATGTGAAGACACACACACACACACACACATGAGAAGCCATATTCTTTTGAAGTATTAGGGTCTTCCTTTGCACATCTAACAAGCTTATCCCTGCATAAGCAAAAACACACTGGTGAGAAGCCATTTTCTTGTGGTGTTTGTCAGTATTCCCATGCAAAGAAATCAAGCTTGCTTGTGCATGAGTGAACAGACACTGGCAAGAAGCCATATTCTTGTGAAGTTTGCTTTCACTGCAAAAGAAGACCCACAAACTGATGTGCACATAAGTGAAAACATGCTGGTGAGAAACATCCTAAATAAATCTATCTTCTAACATTTAGTTAAGGCATGGTATTTAAAAAAAAAAAAAAAAAATCAGTGAGAAAGTGAAACACTACACATCTGCATATATATATATATAAAGTGGACATTGAGGTAAACATCCAGCGGTGACAGTCTGTTTCATGCTTAAATGCAATCTTCAGATTATTGTTGCTTTGGGCTCTGCTATTTATATATGCTGGTCAATAGTGCATTATGGGTAGATATATTGTATTATCCTGTCACTGGGTGTGCAGTAACATATGTTACAGATTATTCTAGGGGCTATTGAGTGGAAATAATTATGGATCCAAATGCAGTTTTGTAGCTATCTTATAGAATTTTTTTTTTAACTTTTTTTATTCATTGATTACTTTATTTGTTTTTGATTGTTATTATGTTTACAGTTTGTAAATTTCTTTATTGTTTGGGATTTTTTTTCAATGTTTAAATTTTGCTTAACATGCACAAGGTGGTGTTTTACAGAACAGAATAACTCTCCCTGTATTTCTTTCTCTTTCCTTTCTGGGCTCAGGAGACCGACTTGTGGACGAATTGACTTTTCATTTTAAAAACACACACTACAGTAGGTACTTCCACTAAAAAAGAACAGCATAGCATTATGAAAAAAGTCCTGAACTTAAAAAAAAACAAAGTTTTATCATCAAAATGTTTGTTGTTAGGTTGGTGGAAAAATAATGTCGTTTTCTCACATATGTTACTATGTGAGAAAACAACATTATTTTTCCACCAACCTAATATTAAGAAGAAAGACCAAAACATTTTTCTATTATTTTATTAAATTTTTTTTTTATTCCTTTCTAGCATGTTTGAAATTTTGGTTAAAAATCTTTTATTTTTTTTATTTGTTGTTTCAGGGGTTAGCCTATTATTTACTATTGTTGCTTTTTTGGTAATTCTTGCATAAATCAAACAATTGTTGGATTTTAATGAAATTATTTTAGATGCTGTTAAAAAATATTTTTATGTATGTTATCTCCCTAGTTAATTTCATGAAAATTTGAGAAATTAAATTTTGATTGCAAAATATATTTTAGTTATTGGGGAATATAAATCATTAATTTTTTTTTTTTTTCAAACTACTACACATTTCCCAAAAATCTGCTCCAAATTGTAAACTAAAAAAAAAGTAATAACCTGATGTTATTTAATTATAAAAACTTTTAATTGCTTTTATAAATAAGATTTATTAATTATTATTACAATCAATATAATTTCTATTTAAAACACATCAGAGTATTTTGCTTACTGGAAATGTAAAATTTAATCTTTTAGCTTTTAATGAAAGCTTTTTCATTTTTTTAAATTCATTTTAAACCTTAGGTATTGTGTATTAATGGAGGCTACTACTCTATAGCTATTCACATTAACATATTTTTCTTGTTTTCTGAGCCGTGTTCTTTATATAAAAATATATTAATCCTACATATTTGTTGCATGCATTTATTTACACATGAGAAGATGAGTGTTTGCATCATACACACTACAGCTAGTCACATAAGTTTATAACTGAGCCATCTTTTGTATATAAAAATATATGAAACATATATTTGCTGAGAGTCTGTCTATATTTCTGAGATGAGGTATTATGTACATTATTCGGACTATTGTCCTCATCTTTGTCGCCATATTTATCACAAAGTTTCGGCTGTTGTACGCTCCAGCCTTTTTCATGTGGTTGGAATGTCGAACTGAACCCTTTATTTTGCTCACTGGAGGAGACTGTTCTAGACGTCCATCAAACATGGCACGTGGAACTAGAACAGTCTACCCCAGTGAGCGAAATAAAGGGTTTCATTTCAACATTCCAATCACCTGAAGAGGGCTGGAGCATACAACGGTCGAAACATTGTGATAAATATGGCAACAAAGATGAGGACATTTGCTGAATTTATTTTGAAAATCTACTTTCAACAAGTAACCGATGCTGTCAACCGTTTATGAAAACTTCTCAGTTGACATTAAACATCAAGCACTCTTATCAATAACTAACTTTAGTCTGCCCCAGGTGCTTGCTTACTTGATAGATAGTTGACACTTCATCATAGTTTGATATGAGCTTGCTACAAGATAAATTGTGTTTTGTGAGCTGACAATGGAGACCCAAGACGAACATTATGAACATCTCACGTTTCTACATTTAAAAGAAAAAGCAAAAAAGTGGCAAAGATATGAGTGACAATGGAGACCCAAGACGAACACCTCTTGTTTCTTTATTTAAAAGAAAAGGCAAAAAAAGTGGCAAAGATATGAGCTGTGTATGGAGAGTAGGTTCTGTTATATATACTTAACCTTAAAAATAAAATAATAAAACTTTTTTAAAAAAAAAAAAAATTTCCTTAATTTAAAAAGTTACCTTAACAAAATTTGGAAGTGGGATTCTTAAAAAAAAAAAAAAAAATAGCAAAATGGCTGATATCTTAGCTAGATTGAAAAAGAAAACAGTGCTATCTGTATATAGAATTAACACCCCCACCAACTTGTAGAAAGATTTTTTTTTAATCATTTTTACCCCAAGCAAAGCAATAAAGCCACTAACATGCAAGACTTTACAGAGTATTTACACTATTTGAACTGTTGTCCTCATCTTTATTTCCATATTCACAATGTTTCGGCTGTTGTATGCTCTGGCCTTCTTCAGGTTATATAAGTCAGAATTTCGAAATGGCTAGATGTAACCACAGGAACGAAACTCCTTCGAGAATTTAAATTATCAATTTCTTTTTGTAAAACAGGACCCCCTCCCCCCAGTTACCAAAAATCTACTCTGAATTGTAAAGTAACAAAATGCAATAAAACTAAGACATTATCTAATTAGAAAACTCTAAAAATCATTTTCTCAGAGAAAAAGGAAACATCTACATGTATGGGAATATATATCTGCATATTTAAAAAAAAAAAAAAAAAAAAATGTATTTGAAAATATATTTACCTGTTAGTGAGCTATGATACAAAGTCAACCTGAATATATATGCCCCCACCCCTGACATCTCAATTTTTATTAGGTTGGTGCAAAAATAATGTCGGTATTTGATGTATTTTTTAACGTCAAAAACCGATATTTTTGCACCAACCCATATAAGGTAGTATTCATATAAAATAGCAATTTTAGTAGAATCTGGTTATGCAGAGGGGGCATAGTGGAGTAATGGATAGCAGCTTGAATTGAGGAATTGGAGAATTCCAGTCGAATCCATCACATTCACATACGTGTTAATACCCTTGGGAATGGTATGAATCCTCTTCTCCCTCCAGCTATAGGTAAATAGCAGAACAGACTGGGTTCTCTAGCTTTGGATGGTAACTAGTCTACCATAGAAAGAAACGGCAACCTACTGCAGGGGAAAAAAATCTGCCTCCTCAGTCATGTATCAAAAGATACTTGATCGCCTACGTGTGCATCACACATGGCTGACTGATACATATGCGATATAGGTGGAAAATTCAACTAGAATAATAAAAAATAAATACAAATTAGACATGTCATATTATTAGGTTGGTGCAAAAATAATGCCGTTTTTTGACGTATTTTTTTAACATCAAAAACGGCATTATTTTTGCACCAACCTAATAGATCATTCCATGTTAAGTAAATCACCAATAAGATCAACTTGAGATTTTTCTTGTTAAAAATTTGAATAATTTTGACGCATTTGACATATAGATTGTTATGGTCCAAGGTTAGGACCAAGGAAGAACAACATGAATACAAGAGTAGAAATAACGAAGGTATATTACACAAAATAATAATACAAGATGTGGAAGGTGTTAGTATGACTGTCAGCCTGGTTTGGAGTGAACTATCGACTTGACTCGATTCGTCCCTCTCTCTTGAGAGGCATAGTATAGATAGTGTTAGGAAGAGTTCTTTCTGTAGTTATAGGTAAGGACCTATGACATAGAAAAAAAAAAATAATGAATTTTATATAGGTACCTCCACTTTTGGCATAAATTTTCGATACCTAAGTTTAAAAATTCTTGCAAAAATCAAATAATTGTTGGATTTTAATGAAACTTTCAGGACTTATTCACAAATGAATGAAATTATTTTGGAAATTTTTTTTTATAGAAAATCTTGTTAAAAAGAGATTATTTTTAACATGTTTCCACCCACTTACATATTTTCATGAAATTTCGAGAAATTAAATCTTCAAGCGCGGGATTTGTTTTATTAGTTATAAACAGGACTCTTTGTAGAAAGTAAATCACCAGTTTTTTTTTTGTAAAACAGTACCCCATATCATAGAAAATCTGCTCTGAATTATGTAAAAAAAACTATGACATTAATTAATTAGAAAAGCTTCACCTGTTTTTATAAATACGTTATACTAAGGACATTATTTTGTGAAGAAATAAAATTTTTCCAATGAATAATGTATTTTTTACAAATTTAAAAAAATTTTTTCATTAACTTCTTAATACTACAAAAATCATTTAAAATTCTTTATTGCTTTCAAGCACGTAATGCAATGATAACGTTAATGAAAAAGTAAATTTACAAATCGAAATTTGAAAAGCACATAGTCGTTTGACCACAAATATTTTTAAAATAATTTAAAAAAAAAAAAAAATGTTCATAATTTCTACGTATGGAAATGTATACACGACATAATCCTTAAAAAAATTTAAACAATTATCTAATTAATAAAAAACTTTAAATAATTACCTAATTAAGAAAGTATGAAATAAAAAATAGATATTACATAATTGCTGAATAAAAATGTTAATATTTAAAAAGTACTAGTTAAAAACAAAAAAAACGCGTTTGCTTACTTGGCAAAAATTGTCAATTTTGATCATCCATAGTAATCTGTCATCACCTTGTCACAATCAAGTGTATTTTAATCGTGATATGCTGCTTTTTTACGTGAACTAATGGAGGTACCTAATTTTATATAGTGCTTTTTTGAGACTTAGTATGCATAAAAGGAAAAAAAAAAAAAAGAAAAAAAAGAGAGACCCAGAATGACATCAAAAATCCACAAATCCTTTAATAGATGTACTTAGTTTAATGATGCATAGGTAGCAAAAAGAAAATGTTGATAAAATAGCGAGGGTCACAAAGCACTGACCAGGTCCCCCAATCAAAGTTACTCCACCTGGTCAGTGGGTTGTTTGGTGGTAGTATGCACCAGCCCTGCGCTCAAGGTTTTTCTTCTGGGAAAGACAACTCCAAGATTCAACTGATGATTGTAAAGTGAATTTATTTTTGTCTCTACAAAGAGTGAAATACTGAGAGAGAAAACAAAAAAAAAAAAAGCTTCATATTGCATATGCTTATACAACCCCCCCACCCCAAATTCAAAGGTGACCAATGATTTCTGGGCTATCCTGTGTGCCATTTAACCAGAAAATGAGAGTAGGTAAATAAATATTTACTCATGTCTTAATAATAAGTCTGATCAGCTTAACATGGTCAAATTGACAGCCAATCTCCAAAATGATATACAGTTGTTGTTAAATGTAGCAAGGAGTCTCTTTTTAATTTTAATGCCACCAAAATGAAATTTTTAATCATCTGAGGGAATCATTTTTGCCTTCAGGAAAGTGGCTCACTGCACTTTATCAGATGTTTTCTGCTCTTATGAAGTGGAAAGAGTATATTTTATCAATTGCTAAGTCTGCAGTTATGAAAGGTGGTTCAGTGTCAAGCTAGATAATTAAGCATAATCAAACACACACTAGCAAGCAATATTCACATAAAGTGAGCTTTTTGTGCAGAATTCTGGCTCCCCCATGTGTGACCAAAACGAACAAACAAGAAACCCTATATCTTGTGGATTTTCTTCACAGAAATCCAATTTCTACATGCATAAGTAAACACACTGGTGAGAAGCTGTATTCTTGTGAAGTGTGTTGATTTTGCTTTGCACAGACATCACATTTGCTATGTCATTTTCCTGGAAATTAAATTTAGCCCAGAATATGCAAAAATTCAGATGGTAACTTTGCATCAAATATTCCCATGTCTGACACCAAGTCTGAATTCCATGGAATGGAAGAGAAACACACTTTAAAAGAATAACATTTATTTTCAGCAGTTTTTTTTTTTCCTTCTTCAAATTTGACTAGAAACAATTGTCTTAAGTGTCACCTAAATATTGAAACATTTAGCATCAAGTCTGAATTCCAAGAAAAAGAATAGAAACATACTTCAAAAGAGTAACATTTATTTTCAGAACTTTGTTTCTCTTTCTTTGAATTTTAACATGGAAAGGAAGACACACATACTTAAAGGAAAAGTCATACTTGATAAGGATGAATGTTCTATTCTGTGTGGATACACTGGCAAATGTGATCTCTGTACAAAGGAAGGGTCACACATATAAGAATATAATTTCTCACAAGTGTATTCACTTATCATAAGCTTGATTTGTTTACAAAAGAAACCTACACACATCAACAAGAATATGGTTTCTCACTAGTGTGTGTTTGATTATGTACAGTGTAACCCGGGTATAAGAGAGTTGTCGGGACTGGAGAAGAAGTCTCTTATATCCGGGTTTGGTCTAATTTATATACATTAACACAGGCTCTAATTTGGGACCAGAGAAAATCTCTCTTATATCCGGGTTACACTGTATGTACAAATTTGATTTCTGTAAAGAAGAAAATCTATATACTTATTCAGGTAATGAATTTCACACCTGTTTGGAAATTATTTACATAAAAAACTGCCAACAAAAATCTTAAATGTCTTCAAGAAATATTAGTTTAAAATTTAGAAAGTAAATCCTCGTGATTTTCCTTAGTTTCACAAACATACAAATCCAAACTTGTGTGTTGCAACTAAAAAAACATCTTTGAAATTCAGGTTGAATTAAATGGCTGCAAAGTTAAAATTTTACTCTGAATTGGCAAAAATGAACTGATTGAGAGAAATGTTAATATTATAAACAAATAAAAATAGAAATATATTGAAAAGTAAATGTAATATTAAAGCAATTTGATAGGAAATTGTTACTTTAATTTAGATTCCTCCAAAGAAACATATGTAATGCATTTTAGAAATTAAAAATATTTCTTGATGCTCTTTAGTTTTAATTGCAAATTAATAGATTAAATTTAATATTTTCAATAAGCAAAATATTTTGCTCTATTTCAAACTGAATTAAAAAAAAAAAATCCCTAAGTTCATTTAAAATCAGCCATCTTTGTTAATGTTTACTCAGTGTAATTCATTGTTAAGAAATCTTTGAAAAATAAAATATACTTTTCTGAAAATCTATTTGAGGAATATTACCTGATTCAAAGTTTAATTAATTTGATACAAATATCACTTTTAGTTTAGAATGTGTCAAAAAAAGGATTTTTAACATGGAAGTGGATGTTTTTATAAGGTGTTGACATCTCTTTCAAGACATGTTTGGGAATTTTTTTTTTTTTATGGGAGAACATAACTGTAACAATAACATGAATATAATGTGAATGCCTTTTTTAGATAAAATTTTTAACTACCCAGTAATCTTAAAAATTTAGGAAAATAATTTAAGTAATCTAATAGTTATGAACATGCTTGTTGAAGAAATGTTAGGAAATTTCCCAACAAATTTCAAATTTACTGCGGCTTCCACTCTTTGTTTTCATTAAGTTTGATGTATTTTTTATCACATTAGTTCATTTTTAGAGCGACCTACATTAAACCTAGTTAGATTTAATTATACTAAAAATCAATTTTATTTAAAATACATAAGTCAAAAAGCAATACTTAAGGTTAGCTACCTCAAAAACAAACAAAAAAGATATTTATGATTTAAAATGCATTTTAAAAATGAAAATTCTTCCTTCAAGCTTTTTAGTTTTAATTTTAGTATTTCTAATAAGCAAAATACATTGTTGTATTTCAAACTGAAGTTAAATTGATGAGAATTTAAAAAAAATCTAAAATAGGCCACAAATGTTAACACTGGATAAATCTCTTTATAAAAAAGAAAATCTTTCAAAAATAAAATATACTTTTCTGATACTGTTTCTAAGGAAAATTAACCAATTTTAATTAATCTGAATTAAAACAAATATTACTTTTAGTTTAAAATATCACAGAAAAGTAGTTTTCTTATATAGAGAAAGGTATTTTTATGAGGGTGTTGACACATTGATAACCAGAGGTAAGTAAGATTTCTTTAAGGGGGGAAAGTAGTTCTAGTAACATTACTTGACAAATACCATGTGATGTAATGGAATAACCTGTCACCCTCATGAGTGACTACACTGTAGGTAGTAACTACCTATGAGTATCTGTAAGTCAACGGACTACAGAGTCTAGCTGAGATCTGTTACTCAGCTGTTATCGAACTCTCTGCCTTTGGGCAGAGACAAACCCGGATGAGGCTATGCCGAAAGGCAGAGTATTGTCTAGTGAGGGGGACAGACCCGAACCCATTTATGCAAGGTTACAGGAAATCTTTGGCCGAGCTTATGGGCTCGGATTGCCCCACATTAAATTCAGCCTTGTGCCACATGCTGGTAAATATTGTCTAGCTGGGATCTGTTGAGTACGACTCAGACTTACACAAGAATTACCAACCTTCCAATAGTAGCACTCACTACTGGATTGACTTGTGACAACCTTGTGCATAACTGTTACCTTTATTCTTATTGTACTGTTTTTTTTTTTGTTTTTTTTAACAACAAACCATTACTTATTTTATCCACTTTGTTTTTCAAGTATATATTCCTATTAGCACGGAATATAACTATGGTTTAATATTTTACTGAATTTTAGGTAATTTGGCTTTAACCTTTACTATAGTTACAAGAATCTCATTTTCTGATAACGGTGTGTGCGGACATCCATATTCTCAAAAATCAGCATATTCATGTATACAAAAACATTCGAAATTTTTTTCTTTTAAATATTGGGCGCGACTAAATTATTGTAAGCTTTTTTATTTACAATTAGTAAATATTGTTTTTATTTAATAACAATATTACCTACACTATTTCCATTGTTCAATCTGTTGCCCTTATCTTTGTTGCCATATTCACCAGGTTTTGGCTGTTGTACACTCCAACCATTTCAGATGATTGGAATTTCAAACCAACCCCTTTATTTCGTTTCACCAGGGTAGACTGTTCTAGTTCCATCAGTCATGCCTCAACACGATATTTCAGTATTAGTTATTTCTCTTCAAATTTTTATTCACCTCTTCTGTAGCCAGATATTGAACTCACAACTCTTTCGGTCAAATCATTGGACTACTTCAACCAACACTTTTATTCACTGGGCAATGTGTCCTTGAAGGCCAGAACATACAATGGCTGAAATGTTGTGAATATGGCAACAAAGATGAGAACAGTCCAAACAAGTGTAAATGATTGCAATACCTCATCTCAGAAATATAAACCTAACAACTACAAATAGAGAATTTTATAAGATTTAAAACTTTATAAATTATTATAATTTAAAAAATAAAAATAAAAAGAATTCTTACAAAAATTTATCAAAAAACAGGGAATTATCCAATGCAAATAAAGTTGTCATCACTTAATCATTAATGAGTAAATTTTTTTTTTTTTTTGCTGAATTGGCTTTATATATATATATATATATGGCAATATGTTACACCACACTTTTTGTGAAATATTCATCCAATTTCTAAAACATTTTTTAAAAATTCCCCAAGGATGGTATTTCAGCAAAAGATTTATGCAAATCCAAATGTAAACATCAGGATAATTCAGCCCACATCTTAACAAAAATAATTCAATAAAACTCAGAAAATAATTTTTTTGAGAATTCAAATTACACAATTTAATAAAACACACTGCTTTCTTTCAAATTGGACAGAAAAAAAAAAAAAAATTAAAAAATAGTTGAAAGTTTTCAGTGCAACTTTGAAATGTATCCCATTGCTGTTTGTCCCAAGAATCTTTTTAAATAAAGACATGTTTAAATATTGAATAATTGTAAAGTTTAATGTCATTTTCAAGTGTGAAGCTTTCTTCAAAGAATTTTATAGTTTTCTTTTAGCAACTTTTAGATCTTTTTTATATAGATGTATAAAAAGGACATCATTCTGATATTTAGCAATGACTGTTATTGATTGTTGGATTAATCTAACTTTATATCTCCTATTCAGTCAGTGTTTGTGTCATGGAAGAATAGTTTCTTGATTCTGCTTGAGTAATTTTGATTTGTGTACAAAAAAGCCACACATGTAAGAAAATAGATTCACCAGTGTGTAAACCAGATTTGTGTAACATTTTCAAAATGGAATCTCAACAGTATGTTTTGCTTATGCCTGAGTAAGTTTTTTGTGCAAAGTAAGATACATACACTTCATAAAAATGTGATTTTTTTTTACCAGCATGTTTCTTTACACACGTGAAAGCTTAATTTGGGCATAAATGAACTCACACATTTGACAATATGGTTCCTCACCCATGTCTATTCACATATGCATGAGTGAAACAGATCTCCATACAAAAATATGACCCACACACTTCACAAGAATATGGCTTCTTACCAGTGTGTGTTTACTTATATATGAGTGAGGCTGATTTTTCTGTGAAAAGGCACATGCTTCCCAAGAATAGGTTTACTCACCAGTGTGTCTTTGCATATGCTTGTACAAATTTGACTTCTGTGAAAAAGAAACTCCACAAACTTCACAAGGATATGGCTTCTCGCCAGTATGTTTTCTCATATGCTTGGGTAAGTCTGATTTCCGTGAACAAGAAAAACTACATACTTCACAAGAATATGGTTTTTCACCAGTGTGTATTTGCTTATGCATGATTAAGCTTGATTTCCGTGAAAAAGAAGACCCACACACTTCACAACAAAATGGTTTCTCACCAGTGTGTGTTCGCCTATGTGTGTACAAATTTGCTTTTTGTGAAAAGGAAGACCCACATACTTCACAAGAATATGGCTTCTCACCAGTGTGTTTTCGCATATGAATGATTAAGGCTGGTTTTTCTGAAGAAGAAAACCCACAGACTTCACAGCAATATGGCTTCTCACCAGTGTGTTTTCGCATATGCCTGAGTAAGCCCGATTTGTTTGCAAGGGAAGACCAACACACGCCACAAAAATATGGTTTCTTGCCAGTGTGTGTTTGCTCATGCCCATCTAAGCTTGATTTAAGTGAAAAAGAAAATCCACATACTTCACAAGAATATGGCTTCTCGCCAGTGTGTTTTCGCTTATGCCTGATAAAGCTTGATCTGTCTGCAAACGAAGACCCACACACATCACAAAAATATGGTTTCTCACCGGTGTGTGTTCGCATATGACCAACTAAGGTTGATTTATGTGAAAAAGAAGAGTCACATACTTCACAAGAATATGGTTTCTCACCAGTGTGTGTTCGCACATGCTTGGCTAAGATTGATTTCCTTGCAAATGAAGCGCCACACATTTCACAAGAATATGGTTTCTCGCCAGTGTGTGTCTGTTTATGCTTGAGTAAGTTTGATTTCTGAGAAAAGGAAGCATCACACACTTCACACGAATATGGTTTCTCGCCTGTGTGTGTTCGCTTATGTGTGTGCAAATTTGATATCTGTGAAAAAGAAGAGCCACACTCTTCACAAGAATATGGTTTCTCACCGGTGTGTTTACGCTTATGCACAAGTAAGACTGATTTCCTTGAAAAAGAAAATCCACACACTTCACAAGAATATGGCTTCTTGCCACTGCGTTTTGCCTTATGCTTGAATAAGCTTGATTTTTTTTCAAAAGAAGACGCACACATGTCACCACAATATGGTTTCTCACCAGTGTGTGTTTGCATATGCATGACTAAGTTTGATTTCTGTGCAAAAGAAGACTGACACACATCACAAGAATAAGGTTTCTTTCTAGTATGATTATCCATGACCAAGGCTGATTTCTGTGACAAGGTATAATCAGTGTGCAAATCTGATTTCTGTGAAAATGAAAATCCAGTCACCTCACAAAAATATGGTTTCTTGCCAGTGTGTTTTTTTTCTAATGAATGAGTAAGCCTGAGTTGTGTGAAAAAGACTCACGAAATTCACAAGAAATATGGTTTCTTACCAATTTGTGTTCACTTATGCATGAGTAAGCCTATTTATGTGCACAAAAAAAACCCACAAAGTACATAAGAAAATCATTTCTCACCATCATAGGTTAACATGCAGCAAATCAAATGATTTACATGAAAATGAATAACCACACACTTTACAAGTATATGGTTTCTCTTCAGTATTCACTTCTTTTTTTAAAAGATAACATAAGTGAAAATGAAGATTCACACACTTAAAAAGAATACAAATTCACTACTCTGTGTGTTCTTTTATGTAAATTGATTTCTGCAGAAAAGTTCCTCAAACATTAAAAGAATGCAGTTTCTTTCCAGGGTGTTCACATTTATATCCTCAAGTATGAGTTCACCAAAGAGATACACCCCTCACAATGTCTTTTCTCAAAGTACACGTTGGTATATATTGGATGAAATATGGCTTTCAAGCATAGTCCATTCCACAAACTTTAAAAAAAAAAAATGATGGATTCTCTCCAGTATGTGTTTGCACATTGTACCTCAATTTGAATTTTTAAAAGCATTATCAAATTTACATTCACATGTTTCGCAAAAGTTTTTTCAATGTCGTTTTCCACAGTTCCTCTGTTCCACATCACTAAAACATGATCCACAGAAATTGCTTCTTATGCAGTGACATCTGTGAAAAATAAAAAATGAAATTTTATTAAAGAGATTGTAAATAATTTCAAGAAATCTTATATGTTTGAATGCATGCAATATTTAACATACAAACCTTACATAAAAATTACTGACTCACATTACATAGACATTGATTTAATAATATGTTTCTCATTTATTCTTTCATCATTGAATAATTTTAAGGAAAGATTAATTTGTAAAATAAACTTAGTGGACAGATTTTTCAGTAAATGCTCTCAAATTATTTTCTGGAATTAAAATTGTTGCTACTTAATCTGCTAAATTTGAGAGTCCCCAAAAAGTGTATTTGGTTGATTGGAAAAAATAATTGTCAAATTGATGAAATATTATACAACAAAATCTCTGCTTTGGAAAATTTTTAAATATAAATGAGATGATACACATTATTTGGGGGAGATGGCTCATTGTCATAAGCTCACCAAGTGAGAAAAATTATGTGTTAGTGTGGAATATGTAAATTTTGTCTAACATCAGATGGAGAGAAAAAGCATAGATAACTGCTACATCCACCAACAAGTCTTAGCCAAAACTACAATATCCACCATAAAAGCAAATCAGAGAAATTTGAGAAAATCCATTTCCCTCCTTTTCCTTCGACACAAATCATACTCTCACATCCTTATGATATCAAAACACAACCAAATTCCAAAAGACTACTGAAAATCAATTTCCCTTACCTCCCACCCAATAAACATCCTGATATCAAAACACTACCAGTGGCATGCAGATTGTGCTCGCCCAACCCTGAAAAGTTCAGAAACCCTATCCAGAGAGTGTCCCTCTTTTTAGAGTGTCATATGGCTTGAAAGTTAACATTCTTTACAATCACAGGCCGTTTTTCCAAGGGATGCAACTATACTGGTTAGTTACTTTAATCGTTGAGAATTGAGGTTGAAGTCTAAAAACATTCAACTACAAAAAGATTTTGTTGAAGTGATTTCACCTTTTATCAGTCTACTGTGATAGTCATCCAAGAGACATCTTGTGGCTGATATAACCCATATTTCAGTTAAACCTGCTCCATCAAGTATTTTATACACCCAATAAAAAGAGCCATCTGTTGGTGTTTTTTTTTATTACAGCAAGGTCCTTTTTGAAGCAGGTGATTGGAATGCCTTTAATATTGAGAATTTAGAGCACAATAGGACAAACTAACATTCTTTTAGTTGTAAAAACTTTAAAGAATTTAATGCCAAATATCATTGGTTTAATAACTTTGTGAATGTTCAATGTATGTGTTTGTAAAATATTTGTTCAATAAATATCAATGTCAGTAACATTAAAATGATTAAGACACTTGATGTGATGAGAATATCAATAACCACAAAGATGTTCACAGATGACTGTAGAGAGAGACATTTCTATATTTTTAGATATTGTCTAATGTGTGACAGTCCTGAGAAGGGGAATGGTAAAGGAAGAAGAGATAGCACACAGAGTGCAATAAAGAAAGTTGAAAGTAAATGAAAGAATTATCTGGGATTCAAGAGACAAGTCTCTTACCAGTGAAAGATTTTCGTGGATTTAAAGACAAAGACTATGCATAGTTATTCGAGAATGTTTTTGACAAAGAGGAAGACAGCCTGCAACAGAGAATTATCAATAGAAGAATTCGGTATCAGAAAGTGCTAAAATATCTGTAGAATGTTTCAAGAGAAAAGATTCTATATTACAGAAATTGGAACAAATATTTCTTACTTTTAGTTAAAAAAATATAACAGAAAAGCAGTTTTTAACACAGAGGTGGGTGTTTTTGTTAGATGTTGATAATTATCTTGATAGACTTATGTTTGGGAATTTTTATAATGTAGGACATAACTGTTAGAATTAATAAATGCCTTTTTTATATAATTATTTTTTTCTACCTACTCAGTAACCTCAAAAATTTATGAAGATATTCTAATATATTTTTTTAATTTTAGGTACTTTGGCTTTAAATTTACTATAGTTATTGCTCTTATTTCCCGATAATGTCATGTATGGATGGCCGTATTTACAAAAATCAGCACTTGTATAAAAAGATTCCATATACTATAGAAACTGGAATGAATACCATGGAATATTGGATTTTGCTGGATGGGTGTTTTGTTTTATGGCATATCAACCTCAGTGGGTCATTTAATGCCAGCAAAATTTTTTAAATAGATTCATAATGATAGTTTGGTAAAAAACGGTGTGTATGTATACATATATATTTGAACCATTTTTCAATTACTCGTATTTTTGAGTACAATCCAACTTCTTTTTAGGAAATTTACAATCTTGGATGGTTTTATTTTCGTAAAAAGTTTTGTTTTTTTTTTAAATTCCTCACTTGGTAATATTTTGTTCGCACGAGATCAAAATCTACACACTCTAGCAGTATATGTTTCACTGTAAATTTTAATTATTTCTGATAATAATTTTTTTATTATAAAGTATTTCTGGTATTAAAACATATTTTTACACAAGTTTGGGTGTTAACTATTTGCCCATAGCTGGGAACCGAACAGGTGCTACCACCTCAAGTCAGGGAACACCAGCAATTAAGAGGTGGTTCTACACTCCTCAAAGCCTCCTGATCAGAGGCCTTGTTGTTGGACGTAGTTCATTGTCTTACCCAGGATGTGGATGTGGTTTATCATCATACACAGGACGTATGAATATTGGACAAAGTAAAGTAGGGGTAAGTGAGTTTTTATTTACTGATTTACTTGTATTTCTTTTTTATTGTATCAAAAGAAGAAAAAGGCCCAAATAAGTATCACTATTCATCATCTATGGCAACAAAAACTGGCCAGAATGACTAAAGCATAATGTGACCCTATGGGTTGTCCACTGGAAACATGTTATGAAACCTATCTATGTACAAATATGGCACTATAAATACCCCAATATTATGCAACCAAAAAGATTGGACTCCATACAAACAGTCTGGTTCAGCAACCAGAAAAAGCTAACCCAGTACCCTCATTATAAAAGTTACAGCCAATGATCAGTCAGATCACCAAAAAGTTAAGACAATACATCAAGGCCATGGAAGAAATGAACTGTTAAACCATATCCCAAATAGGTGTGTGTTTTTATGAGGTGTTACCTCTCTTGATAGAAAAAAATTTACAAACATCTGTTTAAGGGGGACATAACTGTAACAATTACTTGACGGATATAAACAAACACCTTTTATATAATTTTTAATCTTAAAAATTTAGTAAAATATTCTAAGTAATCAAATACTTTATTGAATTTTAGATACTTTAGCTTTATAGTTTTACTTATGCTTGTTAAGAAATTGTTAGAAAATTCCCAGTAAATTTTAATCTTACTATAGTTACCACTCTTAGTTTCTGATAATGTAGTGTATGAATGTCTGTATTTACAAAATTCAGCACATTTATCCACGTGGACAAAAAAAATAATTATAAATACTTTTAAAATATTGGCAGTCACTGAATTGTAGTAAGCTTTTCCATAACATTATCACCTAATTCTACCACAGATTAAAACAGAATTTTTAAAGATTTAAATCTTTATAAATTATTAAAATTAAAAGTTTAAAAATATGGAAACAATTCTGGTAAAAATTCATTATCCGTTTAAAATTTTGTTTTGCTAATAGAATGTCCCCAATATATGTTGATTATTGCACTGCTAGTCTCCCATTTCTTTAGATTTTATTTTTACTTTTTCATGCAGGAGTAAAATTACAGTGTTTCTATTGCATCTTTTGACCTCACAAATGAGCATTCATAAATAAAACATTATTTTCATTCTGTTTTAAGTAAAAGTTAAATATGACTTTTAGAAAATACAGTTAATTAAACCTTAAATTTACTAATAGACTTTGAAACATCTGTCAAATATTGGATTTCAAAAAGAATTTAATTTTGTTGTTTACATTTTTTGTATATGTTGACAGCTCGATGGGTGCTGAAAAATTACTGATGCTTTAAAAGATTATTTATACAGGAATTCAATTTTTCTGTTAATTCAGATTATCTTTAGGATATTATTTTTCAAATAGAACTGAAATTAGAGTATCAAAGAAGGCATTTTAATTATTTAAAATGATTTTTTTTTTTTTTTTTTAGTCTGTGGTGGTAACATTCCAAGTACAAAAATTAAGTAAATATCTAAAATAAAGGGCCCCCCCCCCCAATAAAATTGTTTGTATTTGTTACATAGAAATGTTTTGTATTATTGTTGCTATTTAAAAGTTGGATTTTTATGTTTTGACCTAAAAAAAAAAAAAAAAAAAAAATTATGGACAGAATTTTTTAACAAATTTTCTTTAAGTACATCCATAGATTTGTGATACCTAAGGTTTAAAATGAATTTTTAAAAAGTAAGAAATCTTTCTTGAAAGTTTTATTTCAGGTTTAAATTACAAGCTAATAGATTAGCCGATTTAAACTTGAATTAATCTGAACTGAAACAAATATTACTTACTTTTAACTTCAAATATCATAAAAATGCATTTTTTTTTACACAGCAGCTGTTGTGTTGACATATTGCTGACACGTGCATGTTTATCTAATGTTTCTGTGGGGGTGTGCTTTATATATACAAAATAATTGAAGAACATAAAAATTATATATAAAAGGTGCTCATGTTAAGTATTCAGTAATCTTCAAAATTTAGGAAAATATTTTCTGTAATGTTTCACTGAATTTTAGATATTTTGGCTTTAAATATACTATAGTTATCACTCTTATTTTCTGATAATTTCTGTATTTACAAAAATCAAAAAGTTTATACAGATAGAAAAATTTTTTAAATTCTTTTAAAAATATTGGTATTTGATGAATTGTACTGAGTTTTCAATTTATAATGTACTTTTATTTAATAATAATATTATCTACAATTAATACAAAATTGTAAGTTTTTATACTTAATAAATTATTCTACTTAAAATTAAAAAAAAATTGGAAACAATTATTGTAAAATTATTCTAATTAAAAAATAAATTAATATTCTTGTAAAATTCATTGAAAAACTTTTAACAATAATGTCCTTAATATATTTTATTTATAAAAACAAAAGATTTCCAAATTAAATAATGTCATAGTTTCATTGCATTTTTTATTCTACTATTCAGAGCAGCTTTTTGTTAAGGTGCTTTTCTCTTTGACAAAAAAAAAAAAAATTAATGATTAACTAATATAAATATAAAGAGGGAGGAATTTTAATTTCTCAAAATTTCATAAAATTAAGTGGTGGGTAACAGATGTTTGTGTATATATATATATATACACACACACAAAGATTTTCAAGAAGAAAAATTCTAAAACAACTTCATACATTTGTGAATAAGTCTTGAAAATTTCATTAACATCTGACATTTATTTGAGTTCATCAAGAATTTCCAAATCAATGTTTTTTTATTGCAAAAAAGATGCTAAAATTTCCAAAACTAATCATTGCTTCCTCCTTCTCCTCCTGCACTAACATAAGAAAAAGAAGATTATTAAAACTTTAACCAAAATTACAAACGTTCTAGAAAGGATTAAATAAATTTAAAGTAATCAAAAACATACTTTTTTATAAAGTTTGGGGTATTTTTTCATCATGCTATGCTCTTTTATTGGCAAATTATTAGTGGAAGTACATACTTTACAAAATTATCTTTCAGACAGAACTGAAATTTAGATTTAAAGGCAGCAATTAAATTATTTAAAATAAAATACATTTTTGGGGTTTTGTTCCAAGTACCGTGACAGTACCAATATAACTAGGTATATTCTACACTTTATTAAAAAAAGAGCATACCCTGATGATAAAAGGGCCCGAAACTTAATAAACAATTTTTTTATCGTCTAAATGTTTGTTATTATTAAGAGGAAAGACCAAAGTATTTTTAATTATTTTTTAAACATTTTTTAATCCTTCCTAGCACATCCGAAATTTTAGTTAAATATCTTTTTTTTTTTTTTGAGTCACCAAAATTTACATAGAATCAATCATGTCAGCCATTTTTGACAACTCTGTAAACAAAAGTGAAATTCTCCATTTAAAAATCTTGTGAAATTCAATTATACGTTATAAGTTATTTTTGGAAAATTAGAAAATTTAAAGTTTACTTTAACATAACTGGAAACAAACATTTAATTTTTTAGCAGAAAAAATTTAGTTGGAAATAAGAGAAGCCTGTATAACCATGGTAATTGGTTTTGGAGGTGTAAATTGACATTCATATCAATGTATTGACAACTAATGTCAGGGCAATTTATTGGACGGAAGGGCAGAAGTGACAGTATTTTCAAATTTGAAGTGAATCAGCTTATTTAACAAAGTAATTCTTAAAAATTAAATACTTTTTAAAGTATAATGTTTTATTGATTTTTAGGCACTTTTTTTTAATGAAGATATGTCCAAAGCCTGCACTGTTTTTGTCCCAAAAATCAAATCTATAAAAAGAAAATATTAATAATTGCAGTATGTTTCTCATTGAAAAAGAAAAAAATTCATTATATTTAAAAAATGAAAAGAAAATATTACATGAAATATTTAAAAGAAACAAAGAAAATTAAAAACTTTGAAAATGCGGCAATGGTCAGTCAGAGAATCTGATATGAAATCAACGCAAATTATGAGGACGGATCCTCGCTATCAGGAAAAACAATGTTTAAAACACAGAACATTATTTCTGAATTGTGTCTCCGTAGGTTTGTTGGAAACATTTTTTGGCATATTAAAAAAATTACTCTAATAGAAATGCTATGTAGATTATAAACTTTCAAATTTATGATCTGTAAAACCAGATCTTTTAATAAGAACATTTCCAGAAAAGCATATATTCAAACTTAATGTTAAAATATTTAACAACTTTATCACATTTTGTATTTAAAAGTGAAAAAAAAATTCTTGTAAATATTAATTTTTCATCAAAAAATATTTTGGCTTCAGACAAAAATGTCCTAAATATATATTATTCAGTCAATCAGTCAGTCATGTGCCATGCATGATACACACATATGTTATATATATATATATATATATATATATATATATATATATATATATATATATATATTAGGCTTGTCCCAGGTAACGCTAAAATAGTGGTATACCCTGGAGAAAAAAGGTCCCCAAATTGATAAAAAAAAAAAAAATTTAACGTGTAAATGTTTATGTTAAAATTAAAGAGGAAAGACCAAAGTATTTTTTTCAGATTTTTTAATCCTTCCTATAAATTTTTAAAATTTTATTTAAAAATCTCGTTTTTCTTGAATAAAAAAAAAAAAAAATTAGTAAATTCGATTTATCGGCATTTCTGCCCGAATTTGTAAACAAAAAAAAAAAAAAATCAAAATTAGTTCAAAAATCAATTAAAATTCAGTTACACCTTTTTTTTTTTTGTTATCTTAAGAAATTGAGAATGATTAAAGTATACTTAATGTAATTTGAAAGAAACATTGCTTACTTTTTTAGCAGAAAATTTTTTAATAGAGATATTTCCAGCCGTGGTGCTTGCGCGGGTGCATGATTGAAGGGTGTTAGTTGATGGGCATCAATATATTGACAACTTACGTCAAGGGAATTTATCCTACGGTAGCACAGAAGTGATGTAATTCATTCTAATTTTAAGTGAACCTGGTTAGTAAATTTAAAAAAAAAAAAAAAAATAACCTTCAATTTTTTTTTTTTTTTAACCTTACGTTTGAAGAAAAATTTCTGCACTGAAAATAACATTTAAATTGTGAAAAAAATCAAATTTTACAAGTAAAAATAAAACAGTAAAAAGATTTTTTTTAAATTGAGTTATACATATTTTATTTATTAATAAAATTAATATTGAAATGCAATCGATTTCAAATTTTGCTTTGTTGTTAACTGAATGAATGCAAAGTAATTTCTGAAGTAAAAAGAACTTGCTTCTATCTAGGGAAACAACTCCACCTCACGTGACGTTATTTCAAAGCTGTGCATCCATACTTTCGTTGGAGACAATTTTAAATACAATTTTGGAATATTAAAAAATTATTTTAAAAATATCAACGGTTGTCAGATTTTAATAAGCTTTCAAATTTATGATCTATAAGTAGAGAATATATGTCATTCCCATAAGGTTGCATAAAGAAACTTAATTTTAAAATATATAACAACATTTAGTCATATTGTGTATTTAAAATAGAAAAAAAAAGAAAAAATTATTGTAAAATTCATTTTTCATCAATTTTTTTTTTTTTCAGATAAGAATTACCTTAGTATATGTTATTCAGAAAAGTCATAAAAAGCTTTTTTAATTAAATATTGTTTTAGTTTTATTGGGTTTGTATGTTTACAATTGAGGTAAAAGTTTGGACAATTTTGCACATTTTTATCAAAAAAAAAAAAAAAAAAAAAAAAAAAAATCGCTGATTTAGAATCTTCAGAGTCTTGTGCATTTAATAAAAAAAAAAATTCAGTTTGCAAAAATAATTTTATGAAAACTTCAAAATTTTAAGTTCGAGGGGTGCAACATATATAAAAAAAAAAATATTTATACCATGACTTTCAAAAAGACAAACATTTCTAAAATAATTTCATTCATTTGTGAATAAGTTCTGAAAGTTTCATTAAAATCCAACAAGTACTTGATTTTTGCAAGATTTTCCAAATCAATGTGTTTTTTCAACTGAAAACAGTGAAAAAAAAATAATGCTATATTACCTAATTTTTGACCTAAAAAAAAAACAAAAAAAAAAACAACCACAACAAACAAGATTTTCAACCTAAATTTAAAATATGCTGCAAATGAAAAAAAAAAAAAATTTAAATAATTAAAAAATACCTTGGTCTTCCCTCTTTAATTTTAACAATCATTACACGTTAAAAAAAATTTTTTAATCAATTTGGGGACCTTTTTCTCCTAGGTATACCACTTTTTTTAGCGTTACCTGAGACAAGCCTAAAGAACAAAAAGAAAACCCTAAATTTGTTCTTGTCTAGCATTTTCTTACATTGCAATTTTATTTTGTAAATTACCTTGATCTTTACAAAGTTTACGCATTAATTATTGTCATTACTTTACGATAGTGCGCAGTAATTTCGACGAGTAAAAGCAGTAAATAGGCCCAAATTTGTGATTGCGCGTCCGGAAGTGGTCTGAAGTGAATGTAATAAAAACAATGTCCAAAATGGCGTACGAATGACAACGAGTGAGTACAATGATTTCTTGTCTATAACTCAAAAACGGTAGGTTTTATCATAATTTAATTAATTGTTAACTAGAGTTCAGCATGTACATTTACACAGAAATATGACGATTTTGCAAAATTTTAATAGATACTTAGCAAAAAAAAAAAGCAAATTTATCACCTAATGTTAAAAATATTACGTCGAACTCTAGCCTAAAAATTTTCAAACAAAATTTCAAACGTGCTAAAAAGGAATAAAAAAAATTAAAAATATAATTAAATTAAAAAAATACTTTGTCCTCTTCTCCTATTAATTAATAACAAACTTTGTTTTTATTAAGTTTAAGTCCTTTTCCATCAGGGCATGCCACTTTTTTAGCAAAAATGTGGACGTGCTTTATGCTAAATTACGTAACCGTTGGCGTCCATTAAAAAAAAAATAAATAAGATTTTTAACCAAAATTTTAAACCTTAAAAAATTTTAAATAATAAAAAAAATACTTTGGTCTTACCTCTTAGTCTTACTCTTTTAATAATAGCAGAAACATTTTGGCAATAAAACTTTGTTTTTGTTAATTTTGGGACCTTTTTTTAATTTTTCATCATGCTATCTTCGGCGAATTACTGAATATACCTAGAACTAAATAACATTCTAAGTACAAAAATGAAGCAAAAAAAATAAAAAAAAAAGAGATAAAAAAAATAATTATTTTACGCAAAATAAAATTTGTTGTTATACTTTTAAAAAAATTGGACTTTTCTGTTCCAAACGGAAATAAACAGCAAATTTACGAACTGAATTGTCAACAAATTTAATTTTAATTTTTCAATATGGATTTTTAATAATAAAATTAATTACCTAAATGAATGCATAAAATCTGAGCCAAACGATCGAATATGAATCGGTAATTGAAAAGACAAATTTTGTTAATATTTAATTTAATTAATTAGCAAAATATAGATTGAATTGAAACACTTACAAGATGATCCAATGCTTAAACTTTCATGGTTTTTCGATTTGAAAAAAAAAAAAAAGGACATAATTTGTATGTTATCTTTAAATCGGTATAAGCCACTTCCGCTCCTGCTGCTTCTACTTCCGGAATAAAATATGCCTATACATTGAATACATGCTGAGGATGGCTTAGCATTAGAACAAAAATCATAGATTCGGTGTCTGAAACGCTCTTACGCATTGTGTACATTTTTTTCACGTATTGACTTTTGTACCTCACTGTTTGAAGAGGTCTTAAAAAAAACTATCGCCAATGAACATCTTGAAACTAAATGTCTTGTCGAAAAATATTAATTTAGAGAGAAAGTAAGTCCTTACGACCAAATTTGTCAGTACAAGAAGTCAAACAAAGGTTAATTTGGGTGGGTGAAAGTCTAAAGTGAAAATTTTTTATTACTGACAGAAGAGCACGATTTTTTCTAATATAATTAAAAAAATATTCAGTAAGGGTACCTCCATCAGCTCCCAAACATATAAGTATGAGGTACTGAGAGAAAAAAAATAATGTTCACCATTTTCATAAACAATGCATGAAAATTGAAATGAAACTAAACATTAAATGTATCTCCCAAGATTCGCTAAAACATGAGCATACCATAATGATAAAAATGCTCTAAATTTAATAAAAGAATTTAAAAAAAAGAAAAGCTTTATCATTAAAATCTCTGTTACTATTAAAAGAAAAGACCAAAGGATTTTTTGATTATTAAATTTTTCTTTTTGATCCTTTTTAGAACATACAAAATTTAGACTTAATGAAAAATTAATTTTTATAAGAATTGTTGCGATATTTTACTAATTTAAAAGTTCTTTTTAATTTTAATTCTATATTAATTTGTACTGGTTAGGTGATATTGCTATTAAGTACTAATCATAAATGGAAAAGATAGATCCCAACACTCCCTGCCAGTGACACTAGTATTTTAAAAATAATTTTGAATAACATATATATGTATATAAAGCAAAACTCTTTGGAGAATTGAAAATAAGCTTAAGAGTTGAACTTTTTTGTGTTCACACCTAAAAGAAAAAATAGATAGCAAATTTATAGATGGGTTGTTTTAAACATTTATTCCACATAGATTTGAAAAAAAAAAACAACCCAATAAACTGTCTGAATGAATGCATAAAATCTGAGATATTTACAATCTAATATGAATCAGTAATTAGAAAGACCAAGTTTGTTTATATTTAATTAGTAAAATTAATAGACTGAAACACTTATAAGATGACTAGCAGCATGGCCCGGCGTTGCCCATGCTTGATTCAAAAATCATACAACTCATACAGCAATTGCTATCACTTGACTTAAAATATTTTTGCCCTTCCTTGCCTTTAAAGGAGTGCCCTTTGCCATGCTGATGTTGCTACATGCCTTACTTCTTGCCTATCTCACACTGCAAATTTTTTCTAAGCTCTATACTAAACATTAAATCTGTTACGAAAAAAGAACGAAATGAACACAAAACGATCAACTTTAAAAAAGGACTCATAACTGGAAAAACTGAATGAAAAAAGAAAGTTAACAACAAATACTTTTTCACACCCAACCCAGTTCTACGGAATCAGAATCAACGTTGAGTTTAAGCAAGCGAATGAGCCAATTGGAGTAAAGTGCCATGCAGATTTAAATTTTTCCCACTTGTGACAAATGCAGCTATTGATTTTTTTTGCATGCTAGTTAACATTTGTGTCAGTCAGCTGTTGGCTCTCATGCTGGCCAATAGAATCTTCCTGCCTATTCATGGCAGCCATCTAAAGGCTCTCATTCTGGCCAGTAGAAAATGGCTGCAAACTACATGAAAACTGCCATAGAAGCATGAAAAAAATCGATTATTTCCACTATCGATGGGAGTTGGGAAATGCAAAGTTGGTTTTGGCCTTCCCGCTAACTTGGAGCATGTGCATGTAAATTTTGGTGCAAATCTGTTGAAAATTGCAGCTGTGCATTCGTTACACACACACGCACGCGCGCATCCTGCCTTTTATAGATAGAGATCCAATACATCAACTCTAATGGTTTTTCCATTTGATTAAAGATGAAATGTGTGAGATATTGTGCAAACTTATTTACACATGAACATAAACATACAAACAGAAAATCACATGTACAATGCCAAATGATCATTGGCTAATAAATCACTAATACATTTTCTACAGGCAATTTAAAAATCACAATAATGCAACAATTTTTGAATTGCTTTATTTTTAAGTTTATCAGATTTGTGCACTTTAAGTCTCCCCAAAGCTTGCTTGCTGATTGATTATGCCAACCAATCAAATCGTTTGCACATGAAGAATAATTTTTCCCGCATGACGAATTGGAGCCTATAGTCACTTATTTAAGCCAAGATTTTTCTCATCTCAACACGCCAACTGTTGTAGATTCCGAGAAGAATTCGGTCTCCAAGGAATGACAAACGCAATAATTAAATATAAGAAACAAAATGTATTTACACAATCATACAAAGAGTAATACTGTTAGTAAGTCCAGGAACGTGGTTAGTAGCAAATATAGATAAATATATACAGTCTCGAAGTAGGACTTCCTTAGAGTCTATGTGCTTGTAACTGACTTCTACAAGAGGTTACCTCACTCTATCCGACGGCCGACTACATCCGACTATAACTCTGGATATTTAACGGCAGCAGTCCAGTTACACTTGGTAGAGTCCATTTATATCAAAAAGGGGTGGACCCCATAACATCAACCTTCTCACTCACATGCACACCCACATGCTGATGATAATTTGCACACCTTCACTAAAAACTTCTTTTGACATTTCTTTTCAGCAGTAATATCACAAGAACAATCAGGAGACATGAACATTTATCCAGTGAACTTTAAACCAAATTGAACTCTTAAATTGCAATCTAAGGGAGGCAACTCTTGACTACTTAAATGCAAGTTTTCTTTCACATCATTGTTTGATATTATACATCTTGATAATCTACATATATTTTATATGTAACAATGTCTTGTGGTTATTCTTCTTGCATGAGTCCTGTTTTCTGATCAAAGTTAAATTAATGTGGTGAAGTCTGCCACAATATCTTTAATCAGCACACACCATTTCTGCTACTTCCAGAATAAATATGTCTGTACATTGAATACGCGTTGTTGTCTTTTTTATTCACTGCTCAATATCAATCACCATCCAGCCTTTAATATATGACAGGATGGCATACGATTAACTGGAATCGTTGCTTCAATATCTGAAACAGTCTCTTATGCTTTACATTTTACTTCTTCAGGTATAGACGTTTTTACCTAATTGTTTGTAGAAGTCTTGTTCGAAAAAGCTATTGCCAATGAAAATCTTAATGTTTTGGAGAAAAATATAAATTAAAATTTTTTTTAAATTACTTTCATGATAAACATACAAACCTAAATTTGCTGAAATAAAAATATAACTTTTAAATTCAGCCTACAATGTTCAACTTCTTTGAATTGTCAAAAAAAAAAAACCCCTCAAAATCAACAACAGTAGATTGAATGTAGAGATATGCAATTTATGAAAACACTCCAATGAGTGCGCAAGATTGACTTGTCAGTGAAGTTATGACTTGGGGTCATGACAAGTTTCAAGTATTGCAACATCATACTTGTTCGACCAAGAGATCCTACCAAAACAGTAACTATTCTGGCAGGTGATCCTGAAGCAAAAAAATCTACCAAGCTCGCAACAAATGGACACATTAAGTAACTGCCCCAGCTGATCTTGAAATTACAAGTGACCAATCAGTAACAACCTACATCACTTCCTCCTCAGCCAAGACGATACAAAAAGAGAATAGACAGTATCCTTGTCTTTTTTTCCATCTTAAGTCCACCACATGGAAAGACCCATATTCTCAATGAACAGTTTGACATAACAGATAAGTAATGGCCAGAAATGTTTCCTTTCCTATGAAGCATTGCTTTAAAAAAAAAAAAAAATTCACATTCATTGGTCATAGGAATTATGAACAGAAACATTTCTTGCTTTCTTTTCCCCAACACCACCATTCCTTCTTTCCTTTTCCTAAACTAAAATAAACAAAAGCATTAAAGATAATTTTCAAGAAAGGCAGTATGAGGCAAAGGTCAATTTAGGTTTGTGAGATAAAAATATTAACTGATAACAGCAACACAGTTTTTTATTATGGCTTAAGATTGAATTGCTTCCCTTCGAATAACAGCTAGTGGAATAGAGAAACATATTTGAGTAATTTTTGGGAGAATATGTTTCTCAATTCTTCTAGCTGTTATTACTCTTTCCAGTATTGATGACGGATGTTTCCTTTCTTCACTTTTGTTTGAAGACATGGGGAAAGTGCAAGCCTTCTTAGGTTTTACTGCTGTTAAAAATCCTCAAGTGATGTGTTTCTATTATCTGGTAAAGTTCTTTGTTAACTTGAATTTAGAAAATTCACTGACAAGCATGTCACATCCTGGTTATGAAGATAAATCCAGTAGGTCAATAGGTTCTGAGGAGCATGGAACCACCTCTTAATTGGTGGGGTGGTAGCACCTGTTAGGGTCCCAGCTATGGGCAAATAGAGAACCCTCAAACTGGTGTCAAAACCCGATGCAATTATAAAAATATATTTTTGTAGTTAAAATACCAGCCATGTATTTTTGGAAGAAAACAAAAAAAAATATTACCAAAGCTCCCAAGAAAATTAAATTTCAGCATAAAATGACCAATGAGGATTTGATAGGTTATTAAACAAATTTTGTAAAACTACTTGTAAAGGGAAGAATAAGAAAGTTGAAGCCTCCGTTTCCCCTGCATCCAATTTTTTTTTCATTTTCCGACTGAAGATCAGAAAACAATTATTCTAACTCAAATTACAAATATGGCACAAAATCAATAATGGCTTGTAATCAGTGTTCTATATTTTCGATGAAACATGTTTTTTACAAAAAAAAAAAAAACATTGATGATTTATTTTTTCCAAAGAGTCATGTTTTTAACTAATAACCCCCCTCCCCTAAAAATTTCATGAAATTACATAAGTGGGTTTTAACATATGTAAAAAAAAAAAAATTCAAAAATATTTTCATTCTTTTTTAAATAGGCCCTGAAAGTTTAATTGAAATTCAACAATTATTTGAATTTTGTGAGAATTTCCAAATCAATGTATTCAATCGGAAAAAATGCAAAAAGAAATAAATAAAATAAAAATAACCTTTGGTCCACTGCTTACGTAAAAAAAAATTTAACCTAAGTAACTCCATGAGATTGCTAAAAAAAAAGCATAACATGATGAAAAAGACGCCAAACTTGAAAACAAAATTTTATCGTCTAAATGTTTATATTATTGTTAAGAGGAAAGACCAAAGTTTTTTTTTTTAATTATTTTAAGAAATTTTTCCTTCTTTTTAGAATATTCTAAATTTTGATTAAAAAAAAAACATTGTTTCTCTTTGTATCACCAGAACTAGTAAAATAACATTGGCAATATTTAGCACATTTTTTTTTTTGTATGACAGACATTAATTTGGACAAAAATAAAATTAATTGTCAGATGTTAATGAAAGTTTTAGAAACTATTCACAGATGATAAAAATTATTATAAATATATTTTTGTTTTTTTATTAAAGTTATGGCAGAAATATATTTTTTTATATTTATTACCCCCTATAACTAATTTTATGAAAACTCTAAAACTTCGATCTTGTCCACTTTAGTAATTAAAATAGTTAAAAGGACAAGGCTTTGAGGAATGCAAATCATGTTTTTTATTCTTTTTAATTGGACCCCCCACCTGAAAATCAGCTCTGAATTGTAAGATACAAAACCCAATAAAACAAATATATTAATTTCAAATGCTTTTATATGATTTTAGTTGTATTTATGAATATGGATAATGTTTTCTGAAAGCAAAAACTTTTTTCAATGAAAAATGGATTTTTAATACAATTATTTGTTATTTCTTTAATTATAATAGATTTTTACATTTAAGTTGTTAAAATGTTATAAAATTAGTTCGAAGCCGCATCGGGTTTCCTAAGTGTCCTTATGAGATAGATCTTTTTTTTAGCGCATTGTAAATTGTATCATTTTGACAAATCAGAAGATCCGCAGTAATTAAGAAATGTAATTTTGTGTTTATAATAGGGCTGTAATTATAAAGTACGGAAGACCAATCAGAATACAATTAAGTTGCGTTCTTTGGTCTCCGCCTTTACTTTTGCGAAACACGTGGGGAGAAGTTAATTTGATTTTTCAACTTCAACTGAGAAGGGTGCCTATAAGTATCAGTATCATCTTATGAAATTTATATGATTTTCTTTTTATATTAATCTCAGTTATGACATTTTCCTATAAATTTAATAATAAAATGAATGGAAATACAAATAACACAGTAAAATGTAATAGATGTACATTAAAGTATTTTATGTACACTTCTGATAAAATTTCATAAGAAAGGTACCTATAAATTAATTAGATACCTTTCTCATGAAATATAAAATTTAATCTCACTCTTAACAGTCTTATTTTAATTTCTTTATAATATATTTTCCATTAAGCATTGTAAACATAAAGGTGAAAGCTAAGTACAAAAAAAAAAAAATGAGAGCGCTGAAAGTTTTCCTTAAAAATAACAAGGTAAATAATTTGTTCACTTAAATGTAAATAATTTCACCTTCCATAGAACAAATTATCCTCAAGTAATCCATCAATATGTCATTCATCACCTGTCAAGTATATGATCTGCTTTGTTTTATTCTCAAATTACAGCTTTTCAGTGCAGAAGCTAAGTTAAGCTTGGGTCAAAATATTTTAAATAAACATTATAATTTCCGGTTTTCTTAAAATAAGTTTTGAAACAAATGATAATTGATTTTTAAAAGAATTTCCAACTGCGATTTTCATTTTTTTCATAATATGGAAAAAAATGGCTGCCATGATCGATTATCTGTCAATTTTGCTAACTGAAAAAAAAATTTTTAACGAAAATTTCAGACATGCTAAGAACAATTAAAAAATGTAAAAAAATATCCCCAAAATACTTTGATCTTTCCTCTTTATAATAACAGACATTTAGATGATAAAATTTTGTTTTCGTCAAATTTGACGTCTTTTTCATCATGCTATGCTCTTTTTTTAGCGATCTCGTGAAGGTGCCTAAGTTAAGATTAGTTTCACAGAGAGCTAGAATATCTGGAGACTTTTTGGAGAGGGAAAATTCCACACTGTAAGAATACCATGAATATTGGTGAAAGAAGGTTGAGGGGGTTCAGGGTTTTTTTTTTTTTTTCATTGAGCTGGTTTCCATTTATATCTTTGGTTATTTATAATCATAATGGTCTATATTGGTAAGGAAAACCCTGAGGTAGTAGTAGTGGTCGGTCATCTAATGTAACATGTGCAGGGAGGAAATTGGCACAGACTGCAACATAGTGTGGCCTAGGGCTTGCCCAACAGAGGTGCTTGTTAAATGTTATTTTTAGTGGCTACTTATATTTAAAGTGATGAAATTAATGAACAAAAATGCATTACCTTTCATGTGTGCTATTTCACAGTGTATTTTGCGAGTAATAATAAGTGTCATTGTTGACTATCTGACTTTGTGGAGTTTAGGCAATGAAAGGCTCCTCATAGTAGTTTTATTTTTTTTTTTTTTTTAAGCATTTCACCCCAAGCAAGGTGGGAAGCCACTAGGATGCAAGGGGTTACAGAAAATTTGGAGCAAGATCAGATAGGAGTGATAGAAGAAAGGATGAGGAGGAGGGTAGTGGATAGATCAAGGCAACTGGAGATGTCGATTGACATTACATTTGAATAGTTGGAGATCATAGCTCTCAGGGAAACTGGAATAGGGAAGGGAGTTCCACAGGTGAGAGGTGCGAGACATGAAACTATTGGAGTAGAAGAGACGGCTACATTTAGGAGTGTCAACAGTAAAGGGGTGAGAGTGGGATGCCAACCTCGTAGGTGGCTTGAACTCATGAAGTCTGGGAACCAGTGAATGCATCTCCTTGGAGCAATTATCATGAAAGTATTTGTAAGACACACTCACTAGTGGTTTGTGGTCAATGAATTGTACTACTTAGCAACATTCTATAACAGTGTTTCCCAAAGTGCATGGAGATATATACACCAAGTTCAATAAAGTTAATTTACAATTGTGAAGAAATGAAATGTTCCTTATTAGTTTTAAATCAACCATCGCCATATATTTTTTGTTTTAGTTGCAGCTATACAATCGTAACATAGTTTGTCATCACCTCTTTCAGTTACGTAGCCTTGATGAATTGGTTGAAAACATATCAGCTGACCTTTAAATACATATGTAATTGTGTTGGAAATAAAAATGTGTGGTCATCTAGACAAATCATTGAGCACTGTTATCGCAACAGTAGATAAAAGCACATGCTCTGCCATGAGAATGGTGAATGTTTTAACCATTTACTGTAACACAAAGAATGTAGATGGTTATCAAAGGGAAGCTATCTGAAGCATTTCTCTTTTTAACACAGGTGTTGAATTCTTTGTAGATTCAAATTCTGTTCTCTGTGAGGAACCATGGAACGTCAAACATGGCATTACTTGTCCAATATGAAATCTACCTTGTCAATGTTAGATCAACCCTAACGAAACCTGTTGTGACCTCTTTCCAAGCCTTGATGAAGTGGAGGAAAACATACCAGCTGACCTTCAAGTACGTGGGCATGTAATTGTGTTGGAAATAGGGTACATTGTATAATCCACAGGCAATATCTGGTTGCAAAAATAAAAAGTGTGGTCGAGTAGACAAATCATTGAGTACTCTTATAATAATAGATAAAAGCATGTTCTCTCAATTCACTTCTCTGCCATGAGAATGGCAAAAGTTTTGTACATTTACTGTAGCACACAGAACTTAGATGGTTATCAAAGGGAAACTATCTGAAACTTCTCTTTTTAACACAGGTGTTGAACTCTTTGAAGATTCAAACTCTGTTTTCTGTGATGAATCAATGATGCTTACTTGTCCGATACGGTGACCAAGTTCAGTGAAGTTAATTTAAAACTGCAAGGAAATTAACCATTATCACTTTGTATTTGACTTCATTTTCTGTACAAAAAGTTTATCCTGCCACTGAAGGTGATTCTGATCAATGAATTTGAATATGTTTGAATTTCTAGTTGTGTTGTCATATCCTGCTATGGCAACAGAAAACAACTGAGTGAAATTAACAGTAAGGATACTGTAATTGAGAGGCCTTGACAAAGAATACAATAGAAAGGGAAGTAATATAAATATTGCAAAGTGCTAAAGGTTAAAGTGATTAAAATCTGTCAGACTGACAAATAAAAATCCATTACCTTAGAAAATTTATGTTTAGACACAAAAGTAAGCAGATGAAAATTTTGAGGAATTTAAAAGAGTAAGGATTTTACTTAAAGGAACATTTCAAACTTTGCTTGATGGGCAAGATTGCTCCATGGCCGAGTCAGTTAACACATGTTGGATCTAACAATGGTTTCATTCTTCTCTATTTATTTAGGCTGGTAGATTAAAAATAAACAGTGTTTAATAAACAAATGGAACATCTACTCAAATATGAGTATCCACTAAAAATAATACCTAAAATGATATAAGAATTAATGTTAAAATGTATATCTGGGGAATATATTTGTCCAGTCAGTGAAAGAGTAAGAAAGGGTCTGAATATGTACTTCCATTATCGATGGGGAATTTAATATAAAATGTCAATGTTCACAAAAGGTTTAATTTAAATTAATCAGAAATAAAGATTATTAAAATCACAATGTGGAATGCTAAAGGTTAAAGTGATTGAAATCTGTCGAATTGATAAAAATCCATTACCTTAGAAAATTAGTTTGTTTAAGTTTGGATACAAAAATGAGCAAATGAAAAATTTGAGGAATTTAAAACAAGGATTTTACTTAAAGGAACGTTTCAGGCTTAACTTGATTGGCAAGGCTACATGGCTGAGTCATTTAAGGCACACAGGATCTAACAAGGAATTTCTCACTCCCCACAGTGACACAGGTTCAAATCCTCCCTAAGAGCACATATTTTTCTTTAATGAGATTCCTCACTAAATTCAGGATGGTAGATGAAAATAAATATACTGGAGTGTCTACTCAAATATGAATATCCGCTAAAAATAACATTTAAAGTGATATAAGAATTAATGACAACAGTATCTGCCTGAAAAACATGTTTGTCCAGACTGAGATATTTTTTTGAGTATTCATGAAAAAGTTGGTATCTTTATATTAAATATTAAAACATGTCACATCAAGTCTGACTTGCATGGAAAAGAAGAGAAACACACTTTAAAAGAATAACACTTATTTTAATCAGGTTTTTTTCTTCTACTTTAAATTTGATGAGTGTGCAAAGAAAGTCACACATACTTAATCATTTTGTCTCAATGCAGAGTCTGTGCACATACACATCGCCAAATTTGACTATCAAAAGAGAAGTTCTGAGATAAAATATATTGCTTCTCTCTACTGAGTGTTTTCATAAACGGGACTAAATTCAATTTGGTAGAAATGAAAGATCTATTATTGATATAATTCCTATAATTGATATCAATTTATATTCATCAAATAGTTTCTCACCAGTTAACTGATCTGTATGAATTGGAAAATCCACAATTTCTCACCAACTTGAGTTAGGCATGAGCGAGCCAGACATGCACAAAGAACACACATACTTCACATGAATATAGTTACTTGCTAGTGTGCATTCGATTATCCTTGATTTATACGCAAAGGAAGAACCACATATTTTGCAAGAAAATGGTTTCTCACCACCGTGTTTTCACTTATGGATGAGTAAATCTAATTTCTGTGAAAAGGAAGACCCACATACTTCACAAGTAAATTTTCTCTCACCAGTGTGTGTTCTTTTATGCCTGAATAAGTTTGACTTCTGAGCAAAAGAATACCTGCACATTTCACAAGAATGTGGTTTTTCACCAGTGTGTGTTCTCATATGATTGTTTAAGTATGATTTCCGAGAAAAAGAAAATTTGATGAGTGTGCAAAGAAAGTCACACATACTTAATCATTTTGTCTCAATGCAGAGTCTGTTCACATACACATTGCCAAATTTGACTTTCTATCAAAAGAGAAATTCTGAGACAAAATATATTGCTTCTCTCTACTGAGCGTTTTCATAAACGGGACTAAATTCAATTTAGTAGAAATTAAAGATCTGCAATTGATATAATCCCTACATTTAATATCAATTTATATAAAACAAATAGTTTCTCAGCAGTTCACTGATTCATGTGATTTACCAGTTTGCATTCAGGAAAAAGAGGGTATCTTTGCGTTAAATATTCAAACATCTTAAACTAATCTGAATTCCATGGAAGAGAAACACACTTTAAAAGAATAACATTTATTTTAAGCAGGTTTTTTTCTCCTCCTTTAAATTTGACTGGAAACATAATTGAGTTGTCCCTTGTGTTACCAAAATATTCAAAACTTTCACACCAAGTCTGAATTCGACGGAAAAGAAGAGAAACACAATTTAAAAGAATAACATATTGGTGATTCATATGCAGAGTCTGTTTGCATATGAATTACCAAATTAGGTTTTTTATAAAAACAATAGCTGAGGGACAAAATATATTTCTTCTCTCCACTGAGTGTTTACATATACAGGACTAAATTTAGTTTTGTAAAAATTAATGACCTACAATTCATATAATTCCAATAACTGATATCAATTATATAAACCAGATAGTTTCTCACCAGTTCATAGATTTATGTGAATTGGAAAATCCACACAATACACAATATCTCACTAGCTTGGGTTAGGCATGAGAACACCAGGCCTGTGGAAAGAACACACATACTTCACATAGAGTTACTTGCTAGTGTGCATTCTCTTATGCTTGAGTAAGCTGGGTTTATATGCAAAGGAAGAACCACATTCTTCACAAGAAAATGGCTTCTCGCCTGTGTGTGTTCGATAATGGAAGTGTAAAATTGAATTCTGTGCAAAAGAAGATCCACATATTTCACAGGAATATGGTTTCTCCCCAGTGTGTGTTCGCTTATGTATGATTAAGACTGATTTCCGTGCAAAGGTAGACCCACACACTTCACAGGAAAATGGTTTCTCCCCAGTGTGTGTACGCTTATGTGTGTTTAAGACTGACTTCTGTGCAAAAGAATATCCACAAATTTCACATGAATATGGTTTCTCTCCAGTGTGTGTTCGCTTATGTATTATTAAATTTACTTTCCGCGCAAAAGTAGACCCACACAATTCACAAGAATATGGTTTATCCCCAGTGTGTGTTCGCTTATGTATGATTAAAACTGATTTGTGCATAAATCTAGACCCACAGTCTTGACAAGAGAAAGGTTTCTCATCAGTGTGTGTTAACTTATGTATGAGTAAGGGTGGTTTCTGTCCAAAGGAAGACTCATATACTTCAGAAGAAACTTTTTTCTCATCAGCATGTATTTTCTCATGCTTAAGTAAAGTTGACTTCTGAGAAAAAGAAGAGCTGCACAATTCACAAGAATATGGTTTTTCGCCAGTATGTGTTCGCATATGCCTCACCAAATGTGACTTCTGTGAAAAGGAACTGCCACACACTTCACAAGTATATGGCTTTTCTCCAGTATGCGTTCTCATATGTCTTGCCAAATGAGACTTCATTGAAAAAGAACAGCCACACACTTCACAAGAAAATGGCTTCTCACCAGTATGTATCTGCATATGTGTGCGCAAATTTGATTTTTTTGAAAATGAACATCCACACACTTCACAAGAATATGGCTTCTCACCAGTGTGTTTTTGCTGATGGAGGAGTAAACTTGACTTCCAAGCAAATGAAGACACACATAATTCACAAGAATATGGTTTCTCACCAGTATGTGTTCGCATATGCACACGTAAGCTTGATTTCATTGCAAAAGAAGAGCCACATACTTCACATGAAAATGGCTTCTCACCAGTGTGTGTTCGCTTATGTGAATACAAATTTAATTTCCATGAAAAAGAAAACCCACACACTTCACAAGAGTATGACCTCTCATCAGTGTGTACTTGTTTTTGGATGAGCAAGTTCTTTTTATACATGACTAAGTTTGAGTTGCTTATGTGTGCTCACTTTTGCAAAAGCAAATTATATTTCCTTGAAAAGAAAAAGCCACGCTTTGCGGAATTAGGGTTTCTGCCCAACGTATGTTTTCTTATTGATGAATGTTGTGTTTCAGTGCAATGGTAAACCCACAGATTTTACATATATATGGCTTCTCATCATTATAGGTTCACATATGGCACACCAAATTTGACTTAAATGAAAATAAAGAGCCACACACTTTACACACATATGGTTTCTCTTCTGTATTGTCCTGTTTATGACTATTAAAAGATGATGTAAATGAAAATGAAAAGCCACACACAAGATTACAATTTCACTACTGTGTGTACTTTTAAGCACCACCATATGCGACTTCTGCAGCAAAAGAAAAACCTCAAAAATGAAAAGAATATAGTTTCCCTCCAGTGTGTGCCCACATAAATACTCTCAGGTTTGAGTTCCCCAAAGAGATACACACTTTACAATATGTCCTTTCTCAAAGTACATTTTTGGACATGTTCACATGACTTTCAAGATGTCCCACAAAATTATAAGAACATTGTTTCTCTCTAGTCTGTGTTTGTAAACCATCCCTCAAATTGTCTTTTTAAACTGCACTCTCAGAAATTGACATCCATGTTTTACAAGATTTCTTCCCGAGTAGTTTTCACATTTCTTGTTTCACATCACCAAAACATGATCCACAGAAATTTTCAATGCAGAGACATCTGTGAAAAATAAAAATTTTATTTAACAGATAACATAAAATTTCACAAAACTTCAGCATTTATTTGAATACAAGCAATATTTTTCCTATTCTCTCTTATTTTCTGATAATGTCATGTATAGTCAACTATACTTTCAAATATAAATACAATTTTTATATACATAAAAAATTAAAATTATTTTTAAAATTTTGCTGCATGATGATTTGCAATGTTTGATTAGTAAATATAGTTTCCACATGACATTACCAAACACAATAAAATTAATGCAGAATTTTAAGATTTATATATAAATTATAATAAATTATTATAATTAAGATTTTAAAAAATGAAAACAATTCTTGTAAAAATTTGTTATACACTGAAGCATTTTTTCTTGTCTAAATTACTCATGGTTTGTGAATGTCACAAAAATTCTTGACTGCTACACATTTCTTGGGAAGTATAATGGTTTTAATGAACTACAAATAGAAATTTTCATAAAAAGACTACACATTTTAGCTGTTTGTACTACTTATGTCTTTCGTTGCACATGGCAGAGAGCACAATGATGGTAATATTTTTTCAGTTCATCTATTTTAGCATTCAGCTTTTGTTTTTTTGCCAGTGTGTGTTCACATATGCCTCACCAAATGTGACTTCTGTGAAAAGGAACTGCCACACACTTCACAAGTATATGGCTTTTCTCCAGTATACATTTGCATATACCTCACTGAATGAGACTTCATTGAAAAAGAACCACACACTTCACAAGAAAATGGCTTCCCATCAGTGTCTGCATATACGTGCACAAATTTGATTTTTTTGAAAATGAATATCCACACATTTCACAAGAATATGGCTTCTCACCAGTGTTTTTTTGCTGATAGAGGACTTCCAAGCAAATGAAGACCCACATAATGCAGAAGAATATGGTTTCTCACCAGTATGTGTTCATATATGCACACATAAGTATGTGCCACGGCTGTTTAAAAGCCTTGTTTTTGTCATATAGGAAAATCCAACATGGCGTGTAAACGAAATATTTGTCGAAAAATCTCATTTGTCAGTAACATTTTAAACACCTCATAGAATTTAAAGTTCTTAAAGCAAACCTATGCCAAACTGTTTGCCGGAATTCTTTGAAAACTTGGCTGTCTGAAAATGACAAGATGAAATAATGGAAACTGACCGTGAAAAACACAATTATACGCAACAAGTTTTTGATCAATCAATAAACTTCTGGATCTTTTCGGGCATCCAGATGGCTATTGTTTGCATGTGGATTTATTCACTGGTAATTAATTTACGATTTGATTGTGGAAAATGTCACTCGGCAGTTAGCATTAAGAAATTATGCCCAATTTTCTGAGAAAAATCACTGTTTTTTATGAAAAATTATTTATTTTCACTTCAAAATAATATCATTCAAACTTCATTCGTTTCTCTTTCATTTGGCATGAACATCATTGAATAAAAGGAATGGCTAAATGGCCCGGCAATGGGATATATGAAAGATATGCGGCGAAAAAACAATGTCGTCTGCTAAGTGTTGTTGTCATCGCCCGGGTCATGAGGGTGTTAAAAACAAAACAAAACACATCAAGCCATTGCTCAAACATAGTTTATATTAAGCCCTACTAATGTTTACCCTTTTTTTTTCACTCTTAGCTCTTATCTGGGAGTGGCGGGTTTTATTACAACTTGTAACATTTACTGCTGGCTGGCTGTCAAAGTCAATTTGGTTTAATTTCCTTATCACTGCTATTTTTTTGAAAAAAAAAAAATTTTGGTTTCTGGTGGTCAGGAATTGCAGATAAATCTTTGATCTGAACCCCATGAAACCAGGTATTTTCTGAAATACCTAGTTTCATGGGGTTCAGATCAAAAGTTTCCTTGATATTTGTTTAGGTGATGAAGAAACAGTCATTTTACCCCTATAAAAGTATGAAAATCTATTTTTTGAGAGAAAATAAGCTGTGACAAAATGGCTTTTGCTATTTCTGTGATGATTTTTACTTGGGATAGAAAATTTTTACCATAGCAAACCTGAATTGACTTTAAGTTCAGTGGGGATATAGAAAACCTCAAACAGCAGTCGTACACATGTCATATATAGTCAACCATACTTTCGAAAAATGGGTACATTACATAATATTTTATACACATAAAAAATTAAAATTATTCTAAAAATTTTGGTACATAATGATTTGTATTAAGCTTTGCAATGTTTGATTAGTAAATATAGTTTCCATATGACATTACCTAACACAATCAAATTAATGCAGAATTTTAAGATTTATATAAAAATTATAAAAAAAATATAAAATCTGCAGGAAATTCAAAGCTAGTTTCCCCTAACTAATGGTTTTCTTTGATTTAAAAAAAAAAAAAAATGTTCATCATTTCAGTTTTACATGAACCTGCACTTAAACATTATTTTCATTTCAATATCACAAAAATAAATTTCTCAAAATTTTATAAAGGCGGCATGTGGGAGGGGGTAGAAGATGTAAAATAAATTATATATTTTTAAGATTTTCTAAAGAAAAACAAAAAATTATCGCCTACTTTCTCTTTCCTATTAATATTCCAGGTACAAAAATTAAAGTTAAAATTCTTTATACAAAAAAATAGTTTCTGTAACAAACAAAAATTTTTTTTAAAGTGCGATAAATAACGTGGCTGGCTAATTGCATAAAATCTGAGCTAAGTACAACTAAATACAAAGTGGTAATTGAAAAGACTAAGTTTGTTATGAATTAATTAGCAAAATATAACTTATAACACTTTGTTTGAATTATGAAATAATCCTACGCATAAAATACGACGGTTTCTCTATTTGAAATAAAAAATATCTGAATTAGCTTAAGTAGCACAAGTGACTTCCATTACTGCTGATGCCACTTCTTGAACTAATACGTTTTCCTAAGCCGATCGTGAACGTGGTGCAAGGCCAAGAGTATTGGGTCTTGAGGATCGAACTCTCTATTCAGTTGTAATTGATCTCTGGGAAGACAAGCTTGATAAATGCTAATCATTACAGGTATTTATTTTGTATGAAAATAGAAAATTGTGACACAAGGCCAAAGGTGGGAGGGAGGGGCTGGTCTTCCTTAGCTGTCCTAGTCCTAATTAATCCAACTCGTGACCTATTCATTCATTATAATTTACCCCAAGAATTTATCCATCACCTCCAATCCTATCTATACCAAAATACTCGCAGGGTGTAGTGGATGGGTTAATTATGTGATAATATTTGTTGAGAATAAGTTGCGTGTCAATTAACTATTTCCACTAACATCAAAATAAAATACAAAATTCAATTGAATTGTTTTAAAACGTAACAATTAGATTTATTTAGGTTGGTGTACAGCAAGCAAAGAAAAGGTCGTGTCCCTTTGATTTGGAAATATTTGTACCAGAGTTCATATTACGAACAAGACATATTTAATTAGAAACTAATAAAACATTCAAAACAATGTACAAGCAGAATATTTGGTATATGTTATGTTGGCAAATATGTATGATGTTTTAGGTTTCAGAATGTTTTTCTTGTAATCGTTCGTTAATGTTGATATTAAAGTTGTTAATATTAAGTGTCTTTTAAACAGAAAGTTCTTAAGAAGTAATTTACCTTTTACTGTAATATTGAACTTGTAATTCAGAAGAATAAAGTTTGGAATTGTGAGTTCTAAAGTTGATAAAAGTTCAGGAGTGATTTCAGAGGATGGTGAGTGAGTGTATTGGAGTTGTTTCGTGTTAAATAAATTTAACTTTGTAACTTCAAAAGTATGAGTGACATGGAGTTGTTTGGCAGTTGGTTATCTGTCACGAAGCTCAATGGTAAACTTGTGTTCGTGCATCGTATTTATTTACATTCCTGGTCACGTGCATAGCTCGCGAACACATTTCAAGATTTTTGGCGGTATTTTGTGTTTAAACACATGTGCGTAGGCATTGTTATTACTTTGAGATATATTGGCCAATCAGAAGCAATTATTGTAAAACTTGCATCTGGAGCCTGGATTGTGTTTAGCTTGCACAAAAACCTATAACTAACATGAAAATGTAAATTAGAAAAACATTTCTTCTCCAATGAGGATGTAGTGCACTCAGTAATTGGTTCTGATCCACTGGCATATGGAGGTTAAGCTCTATAAGGGGAACCTACAAAAAACCTCATGACATAAAAATTTAAAAGTCCATAAATATATATAAATAAAAATCTCATGATTCATGAAATGATGGGGGGGGAATGAACTCTGAAAAGAAAGTCAAAATGTAAACAAAAGATACAACTAAAAAAAAAAAAAAAAAAGAACAATGTTAGTAGGAACCGTTCAGCCCTCAAAATAATAAGAGAGGCCACTGTATTCTGCCACTAGACAGAATTAAACAGCACACTAATGGAATGGCTAGAGTAAAAATAGGTACATCCACGAAATCGCTAAAAAAAAAAAAAAAATAGCATAGCATGATGAAAAAACTTGATGAAAACAAAATTTTATCTAAATGCTTATGTTATTATTACGAGGAAAGACCAAAGCTTTTTTTAATTATTTTTTTAAAATTTTTCCTTCTTTTTAGAACATTGTAAATTTTGATTAAAACAATCTTCTTTCTCTTTGTATCACCGGAACTAGTAAAATAACATAGACAATTTTTAGCATGTTTTTTTTTGTATGACACACATTAATTTGGAAAAGCTTGCAAAAATAAAAATAATTGTCGGATGTTAACGAAACTTTCAGAAACTATTCAGAGATGATTGAAATTATTATATGTTTTTTATTAAAGTCATGGCAGAAATATTATTTTTTTATATTTATTACTCCCCCCATAACTAATTTTATGAAAACGCTAGAAATTCGATCACGTCGGATTTAGTGATTACAATAGTTAAAAGCACAAGGCTTTGAGGAATGCAAATCATGTTTTTTTGTTTTTAATTGGATCCCACCTACCTGAAAATCAGCTCTGAATTGTAACATACAAAACTCAATAAAACAAAGATATTATTTAATTTCAAATGCTTTTATTTCCTTTTAATTGTTTTTATGAATATGGACAATATTTTCTAAAAGCAAAAAATTTTTTCAATGAAAAATGAATTTTTAATACAATTATTTGTTATTTCTTTAATTATAATAGATTTTTACATTTAAGTTATTAAAATGTTATAAAATTTATTAAAAGCCGCATCGGGTTTCCTAAGTGTCCTTATGAAATAGATCTTTTTTTTAGCGCATTGTAAATTGTATCATTTTGACTAAACAGAAGATCTGCAGTAATTAAGAAATCTTATTTTGTGTTTATAATCAGGCTGTAATTATAAAGTACAGAAGACCAATCAGAATACAATTAAGTTGCGTTAAGCATTGTTCTCCACTGTTAAGGCCTTTACTTTTGCGAAACACATGGGGAGAAGTTAATTTGATTTTTCAATTTCAACTGAGAAGGTACCTACAAGTATCAGTATCATCTTATGAAATTTATATGATCTTATTTTTATTAGGTTGGTGCAAAAATAATGACGTAATAATGACGTTTTTTGACGTTAAAAAATATGTCAAAAAACAACATTATTACGTCATTATTTTTGCACCAACCTAATATATTAATCTCAGTTATGACATTTTTCCATAAATGAAATATCAAAATTAATAATAAAATGAATGGAAATACAAATAACACAGTAAAATGTAATAAATGTACATAAAATTAAAGTATTTTATGTACACTTCTGATAAAATTTCATAAGAAAGGTACCTATAAATTAATTAGATACTTTTCTTATGAAATATGAAATTCAATCTCACCCTTATTTTAATTTCTTTATAATATATTTTCCATAAAGCATTGTAAAGGTGAAAACTAAGTAAAAAAAAAACAAACAAAAAAAAATCAGTGCACTGAAAGTTTTCCTTAAAAATAATGAGGTAAATAATTTGTTCACTTAAATCGAAATAACTTCACTTTTCGCCTTCCGTAGAACAAATTATGATCATGTAATCCGTCAAACATCATTCAACACCTGTCAAGTGATGCAAAAGGTTATGACTTGCTTTGTTTTATTTTCTCTTTTCGGCACAAAAGCTAAGTCAACCTTGGTTCAAAATATTTTAAACAAACATTATAATTTCTGATTTTCTTGAAATAAGTTTTGAAAAAATGATAATTGATTTTTAAGAGAATTTCAAAGAGAGATTTTCATCTTTTTTATAAAATGGAAAAAAAAAAAATGAATGCCATGATCAATTACAGTGTAACCCTGATATAAGAGAAACCCGGATATAAGAGAGATTTTCTCTGGTCTCAAATTAGAGCCTTACTTACCTAAACAATAGACCAAACCCGGATATAAGAGACTTCTTCTCCCGTCCCGACAACCCTCTTATATCCGGGTTACACTGTATCTGTCAATTTTGCTGACTCAAAAAAGAATTTTAGCGAAAATTTCGGACGTGCTCAGGACGATTAAAAAAATGTAAAAAAAAATAGCCCAAAAATACTTTGATCTTTCCTCTTAATAATAACATAAACATTTAGACGACAAAATTTTGTTTTCGTAAAGTTTGGCGTCTCTTTCATCATACTCTTTTTTAGCGATCTCATGGAGGTCCCTAAAATGACGGAATGGGAAAATCAAAGGCTAACCCAGCAGAGATAGGAACAGGAGTGCTAATCATTTACAGTACACAACGTCAAAGTACCCAAATATTCTCTAGCGTAGCTTAGATGTGACACAAGGTCGAAAGTGGGGTGCACTCAATTCGAGAATAAGTGAATATTTTCTCGTGAGTATGAGTGTGCGAGTTAATAAATACAGTGCATATAAAATTTGTGCTTGTAGAGAGTGTGCAGCTTATAATGAAGAAGCAAATTAAATAGCAATGTTAATTTGATTAATGGAGAAATCACTTCGCTAACACAATGAGACATTAACTTACTATCAATTCCTTGAATAAGATCCTTAATATTCCAGTTGTTGTTGTTATGTCTTCCATCTGACAACAACTGACAATTTTCATTGAAGTTCGCTTTTTCTATCTCTTCAAAAAATGAGGTACGTATGGAAGAAAATAAGAGAGTGTTTCAGACGTCGAAGCAATTATTAAATTTATTTTAATCTCAAGCCATCCTGTCATGTATTAAGGTCAGATGTTAATCGATATTGAACAGTGAATAAAAAAAAGAGACAACAAGGTGTATTTAATGTAGAGATATATTTATTCCGGAAGTAGTAGCAGCAGCAGGAGCGGAAGTGGCTTGTAATGAAAGATATAGCACACGTCTCTTCTTTTTTCAAATAGAGAAACAATTGAAATTTATGCATTGGATCATCTTGTAAGTGTTTCAATCTATATTTTACGAATTAACAAACTTAGTCTTTCCATTTACCGATTCATATTCAATTCATTCGAATTTGGCTCAGATTTTATTCATTCATACAGACATTTTATTTTTTAATAATAATAATCCATGTATGTTTTTTTATAGCTTAAAAAACAATTTTCCGTTTATTTTCTTCTGTTAGGTATGAACACCAAATATTCATCTCTTAAAGCTTATTTTAAATTCTCCAAAGAGTTTTGCTTTATTTAATTAGTACACTACATACATACCCTCATAAAATCGCTAAAAAAGAATATAGCATGATAAGAACGGCCTTAGCCTTAAACTTGATGAAAAAACAGTTATCATCTTCTTAACGTTTTATACAGTGTAACCCGGATATAAGAGAGATTATCTCTGGTCCAAAATTAGAGCCTGTGTTACAATGTATATAAATTAGACCAAACCCTGATATAAGAGAAACCCGAATATAAGAGACTTCTTCTCCGGTCCCGACAACTCTCTTATATCCGGGTTACACTGTATTAAGAAGAAATACCAAATTATTTTTTGGTTATTTTTTAAAAAGTTTTTACTCATTCTTAGGAAATCGCAAATTTTATTTAAAATTTTTTTCTTTTTTTTTGAGTCAGCGAAATTACTAAACTAAATAATCGATATTTCAGACATATTTTAGGATTTTGTAAACACGTCAAAAACTCTGTTTAAAAATCTTGCAAAAATCAATTATACCCTTTTCAAAATTTATTCGAAGAAAATTAAGAAATTTTAAAGTTTATTTAATAAATTTTGAAACGAATATTACTTATTTTCTTTGCAGAAAAATGTTCCAAATAATGTCTTATAGGCACCTTCATGAAAATCGATAGCATGACAAGAACGGTCTGAAAATTAATGAAAAAAATTTTCTTCATGTTAAATGTATATTTCATTATTGAGAAGAAACACTAAAGTATTTTTTGAAATTTTTTACTCATACTCAACATGTCCAAAATTTTAGTTACAAATCTTGTTTACCAAATAACGGAAAAAATACTCAATTTAAGCCATTTTAAAAAATTTTTTAAAATTTATTTAATTCTTCGTTTAAAATTCATTTAAAAATTAATTATACGTATTTCAAAATTTATTCGAAAAAATTTAGAAAATTTGAAGTTTACTTAAAATAATTTAAAAGAAACTTTTACTTACTTTCTTCGTAGAAAAATGTTTTTTAAGATAAAAGAGAGCTGATCTGAACCTCGTGCCAATTGATGCCGTCTATCAATTATTGACAGCTGACGTGAGATTCGAGTTCCCCTACGGACAGACAGAATGGACATATTTTTTTAAGCGGACCTGCTTAAGTACTACCTTGTAATAATTAAAGTAAAAAAACTTTTGCCATTCCGTTTTTTTTGTTTTTTTAAATACTGTACCATAAGTTTGTTGATACTATCTGGAGAAATTATAAATACTATAAAAAAAAAAAAAAAAAAAAAGATACAAGTGCTGCACTGCTGACGTTTTTTATTTATTGCACGCACGATACTTCCGGCTTCCGTAGACTTCATTTGGTAAAAATTATTGACACAAATGAATTTTTTTAATATACGTGGTGTCGTTAGTTTGTAATAAGCTTTGGAAATTATAATCTGTAAATATATATCTACTTAATAAAAACATTCGTTAAGTTCTACAAACTTTTCCCTAATTTTAGAAGAATTATCAACATAATGTAAAAATAAAAAAAATATTTCAGAAATAACAAATAATTGTTTTAAAAATTCCTTTTTCATCGAAATATCTTTTTGCTTTCCGACAATATTGTCCATGTTCATTGAAATAAATAAAAGCTTTTGAAATTAAATAATATTTTTGTTTTATTGAGTTTTGTATGTTACACTTCAGAGACGATTTTCAGGTAGTGGGGTTCCAACAAAAAAAACAAAAACATGATTTGGTTTCCTCAAAGCATTGTGCTTTTAACTAATATAATCATTAATCTCCTCAAAATTGAAATTATAGAGTTTTTGTACAATTAGTTAGAGGAGGTAATACATATGAAAAAAAAAAAATTTCTGCCATGACTTTACTAAAAATAAAAGATATTTATAATAAGTTCCATCATTTGTGAATAGTCTCTGAAAGTTTCACTAAAATTCAACAATTATTTTTATTTTTGCAAGATTTTCCAAATTAATGTGTCACATACAGGAAAAAAATGGGCTAAAATTTTATATGTTATTTTATTTGTTCGGTTGATAAAAAGAGAAACAAGGTTTTTTTAATCAAAATTTACAATGTTCTAAAAAGAAGGAAAAAATTTTAAAAATATTTTGATCTTTCCTCTCAATAATAACATAAGCATTTAGACGCTAAAATTTTGTTTTCATCAACTTTGGCATCTTTTTCATCATACTATGCTCTGTTTTTAGCGATCTCATGAAAGTACCTATCTTAACAGTGATGATTGACAACTGACGAGTGATGATTTCATCACGTATTTACAGCTAACGTGAGGTTCGAGTTGTCGAACAGAAGTGACGTAATCTTTTTTAACTACACAAATTTGAAATAAATTGAAAGATGGGTATAGGTATAAAAATAAAATGGTAGTTAGCTTTTCCAAATATTGTAATGTTTCTGCTACTACTGGGTCGATTTACAGTCTCAGCTCTGGGTCAAGATTTGTTAGTTTCAAGCATAGATCAAACCAGATGAACTTCTTCTCTGGGTTATTTCATGAAGAAATTTAAGTTGTCTTCAAGGGTGAAACAACTCTGAAACCACTTTATTTTTTCATGCTTTGTACAGTCTTCCATACATTTGAAATAATTTTTATAGATGCAAAAACAATGTTACATTCAATTTTGTACATACTGGTAGTTTGCAGATTGTAATAAGCTTTATAATTTATGATCTGTAAAGAAATATCTATTTAATAACATCATTGCCTAAAATAAACAGCTTTTTCATTAAATTTTAAAATATTTAACAACTTTAATGTAGAAAGTGTAAATTGTAAAAAGAAAAAAACAACAAATAATTGTAAAAATTTATTTTTCACAAAAAAAATTTTGCCTTCAGACAGTATTGTTCTTATTCATAAAAGCAACTAAAAGCTTTTGAAATTAAGTAATATATTTGTTTTATTAAGTTTTTTATGTTACAATTCAGAGCTGAATTTTGGTAACTGGTTGTTCAATTTTACAAAAAAAAAAAATGATTTAGATTCATCAAAGATCTCTACTTGCAACTCATATATTCACTAAAATAACAGCATTGATTTTCTAGAGTTTTCATAAAATTAGTTATGGGGCATGTAGAAAAGAAAAATTTTGCCATGTATCATTTGTGAATAAATCCTGAAAGTTTCATTAAAATCTGACAGATTTTTTAGTTTTTTTTTTGTTTTTTATTTTAGCCTTTTTTTTTTTTAGAATTTTGTAAACAGAAATAAAATTCTCCATTGAAAAATCTTGCAAAAATCAATTATATCTTTTTCAAAATTTACTTGAAGAAAATTAGAAAATTTAAAGTCTATTTAATAAATTTTGAATCAAACATTGCTTACATTCTTCACAGAAAAAAATGTAGGGAAAACATGTTTTAACAACAGTGATGATTGACAAGTGCCAAGTAATGGTTTTATCATGTATTAACATCTAACACGAGGGGGCAAGTTATTGTATGGAGGGACAGAAATGGCATAATCTTTTTTAGTTTTAAGTGAACCAGCTTATTGACCTCATAATTTTTTAGTGAGAAAAACTTTTAGCATTCTTATATTTTTGTATTCTTAATTACTTTACCTTTCACCTTATGTTTGTTGATAATTTCTGGAGATATTAAAATACCATAAAAAAGTTAAAATAACTTCTGGGTGAGATAAAATTTCATAAGAAAGGTACATAAACTTATAGTATAAGTATAAAAATAAGAATAATTTTTATTTTTATCTCAGTTATTTTAAAATCGTTATGTCATTAAGAGGAAGGATCAAAGTATTTTTGATAATTTTTTTAAAAAAATTTTAATCCTTTTTAGAACATGCAAAATGTTGATTAAAAATTTTGTTTTCTTGTGTTGGCAGTTATACTAACTTTAAGTATAGAAAATTTTCACCTCTATTTTGAGGTGACAGACATTAATTTGGAAATTCTTGCAATAATCAAATAATTCTCAGAGCTTAATGAAATTTTCAGGACTTATTCACAAATGAATGAAATTATTTTTGGATTTTTTTTATTAGAAAATCTGAGTAAAAAAAAAAAAATTTAACATGTGTTTGTCCCACTTATTAATTTTATGAAAGCTTCATAAATTCAACATGATAATTTGTAGTGACTATATATTTTAGTTAAAAGCATCATTTTTTTTGAAGAATTTAAATCACCAATTTTATTTTGTAAGATCAGACCCAGTCTTACTGAAATGTTCTGAATCAAAAAATAAAAATGTAACAAAACTAATACATTATTTAATTAGAGAAGCTTTTAATTGCTTTTATGAATAATATATATTAAAGACAATATTTTCTGAAGAAAAAAAATTTTTTCAGTGAAAAGTGAATTTTTACACGATTGTTTTTTTTTAAAATTTAATAATTTATGAAGATTTTGCATCTTTTAAAGTTCAACTTCAATGAGATAATTTTTAGGGAATATTATTAAAACTATATTTACTAATCATATATTTTAAAGCTTATTACAATCTGAAGACCCCCAACTATTTTTAAAAGAATTTTGATTTGTTTTTGTATGTGATACATACACATAATTTAAAACTATGGATGTCCAAACGTATAATGTTATTATTAAAAGGTCACATGTTTGAAGAGTTGTTGTCCCTTAAGGAGAAAAAACCCTAATGAAAATTGTCGTCTGCTGTTCCATAGATATTTATGACCATGTTCAGCATTCAATAAATAGATTAACACATCAGGAAAATGATGTGATGTTTTCACACTTCCTTGAGCCATCCATACATTTGAAATAAACCATTTTTATAGACACAAGAACAATTTTAAATTCTATTTGTACATACTGGTTGTTTGCAGGTTGTAATAAAGCTATATAATTTATGGGAAAGGTATGAATCCTCTTTCCCCCCCACCTATGGGTAAATAGCAGGACAGAATGGGTTCTATAGCCTTGGATGGCAACTAGTCTACTGCAGAAAAAATGGCAACCTACCGCAGGAAAAAATTTACTTCATCAGTCATGTACCGAAAGATACATGATCACCTAAGCATGTATCACGTATGGCACTTAATTGACTGAAAGATATATCTACTTAATAACATTCTTGCCTAAAATAAACAGGTTTTTCACTAGTTTTAAAATATTTAATAAATTTAATTTAAAAATAGTAAAATTGTAAAAAAAATAATATAAGAAATGACAAATAATTGTTGTAAAAGTTTATTTTTCACCAAAAAATTTTTGCCTTCGTAAATTTTTATTCATAAAAGCAACTAAAAGCTTTCAAAATTAAATAATATCTTTGTTTTATTGTTTTTTTATGTCACAATTCAAAGCTGTGTTTTGATAACTATTCATTCAATTTTGCAAAAAGAAATGATTTAAATTCGTCAAAGTCTACTTGTAACTCATATATTCACTAAAAAAACAGCATTGATTTTCTAGAGTTTTCATAAAATGAGTTATGGAGTGTGTAGCAGATTTTTAAAAAAATGTGAATAAATCCTGAAAATTTAATTAAAATCTGACTTTTTTTATTTTTGCAAGATTTTCAAAATTTACATCTGTCACTACAAAAAAGGCACTAAAATTTGAATCGTTATTTAGTAATGACACTTTTGCAAAGAGAAACATGATTTTTTTCACCAAAAGTTAGAATGTTCTAAAAAGGATGCAAAAATTAAAAAAAAATAATCAAAAAATCCATTGGTCTTTCCTCTTAATAATAACAAACATTTTGATAATAAAATTTCATTTCCATCAAGTTTAAGGCCTTTTTTTTTTTTTTTTTTTTTTTTGTGATTTCATGAAGTTATCTAATTTAATAGTATAGACATCCACTAAGTTGGTATAAATTTTCAATACCTAAGTTTTAAAAGGAATTTTTTAAAATGAAAATGCATTCAGGAAAATTTCTTTTTAGCTTTAATTGAATGCTAAAGGATTAAATTTACTAGTAAATAAAATATTCTAGTATATTTCAAACAGAAATTAGATAGATTGGAATGTTAGTTTTCAAAAAATCTTATAGGTGGCCATTTTCTCACTTTTAAGAAATTTATAAACAAAACAAAATTATTGGTTTTAAAAATCTTCCAAAAAATAAAAAAATGTATTTGTGACACATTATTTGAGTAAAATTAGCAGATTTAAAGTTAAATTAATCTGATTTAAAATAAACATTACTTATAGCATAAAAAGTAATATACAAGCAAATTTTAACGAGGAGTCCTGTTTTTCTTTTGTCTTTAATGACGTATTGATAAGCCCCTGGTATGGATGACCAGAATTGACCAAATCACCAAATCAGACACTGATTTTATTATAATCTTTCTTTAATTTGACAATCAACTTTTCCTGTCAACCAGTCACAATTATTATTTTTAATGGTTTTCAAATTTAGCAGATAAAAGAACAACAATTTTAATTCCAGTAGGTAATTTGAGAGCATATACTGAAAAATATGTCCACTAACATTATTTGTAAATTAAAATCCTCATTAATGAAAGAATGAGAAATGTTTTATTAAATACATATCTATACAATGCGAGTCAATAATTTTTATATAACATTTGTGTCAAATATTTTTTATATAAGGTTTGTATGTCAAACATTGCTTGCATTCCAATAAATTCAAATATATGATGAGGTTCTGTGAATTTATATGTAATCTCTTAGATAGAATTTTTATTTTTCACAGATGTCTCTGCATTGAAAGCAATTTCCGTGGATCATGTTTTGGTGATGTGAAACAGGAAATGTGAAAACAACTCGGAAAAAGAATCTTTAAAAATGCGGATATAAATTTTTGAACATGCAGTTTAAAAAGACAATTTGAGGCGCAGTGTGCAAAGACATGCAAGAGAGAAAAAATGTACTTTGAGAAAGAATATATTGTGAAGTGTGTCTCTCTTTGGGGAACACAAACCTGAGAGTATATATGTGAGCACACACTGGAGGGAAATGGTGTTCTTGTAATGTCTGAGGTTCTTCTTTTCTGCTTAAAAGAACACGCAGTAGTGAATTTGTATTCTTGTGAAGTGTGTGGCTCTTCATTTTCACTTACATCATATTTTAATAGTCAATACTAAAGAGAAACCATATATATGTAAAGTGTGTAGCACATTGTTTTCATTCAATCAATTTTGGTGTGGCATATGTGAGCCTATGATAGTGAGAACGTGTATTATTGTGAAATCTATGGGTCTACCATTGCACTGAAACACATTCATACATACGCTGGGCAGAAGCCATATTATCCTGTGAAATATAGGTTTTTCTTTTCAAGAAAATATAATTTGCTTTTGCAAAATTAGACACACATAGGTAAATCAAACATAGTCATGTATAAAAAACCCTTACTCATCCATAAACAAGCTCATACAGACAAGAAGCCATATTCTTGTGAAGTGTGTGGTTATTCATTTTCAAAAATATCATCTTTGCACATGCATATGCGGATACACACTGGCGAGAAGCCATTTTCTTGTGAAGTATGTGGCTCTTCTTTTTCCCAGATGTCATGTTTGGTGAGGCATATGCGAACACATACTGGAGAAAAGCCATACTCTTGTGAAGTGTGTGGCAGTTCCTTTTCACAGAATTCAAATTTACTCACACATATACAAACGCACACTGGCGAAAAACCATATTCTTGTGACGTCTGTGGGTTTTCTTTTTCACGGAAATCAGACTTAGACAATCATATGCGAACACACACTGGTGAGAAGCCATATTCTTGTGAAATGTGCAGCTATTCTTTTTCTCAGAAATCAAGTTTACTTAGGCATATGAGAAGACACACTGGTGAGAGAAAATTTACTTGTGAGGTATGTGGCTCTTCCTTTTCACAGAAATCAGTCTTACTCACCCATAAGCGAACACACACTGGTGAGAAACCATTTTCTTGTGAAGTATGTGGTTCTTCCTTTGCATATAAATCAAGCATAATCAAACACAAGCGAACACACAATAGCAAGTAAGTATATTCATGTGAAGTATTTGCTCACATCTGGCTCTGTCATGTCCAACCCAAACTGATGAGAAATTGTGGATTTTTCAGTTCAGTGAACTGGTGAGAAACGACTTGGTTTATATAAATTGATATTAATTATTGATTATAGATCTTTAATTTCTACAAAATTAAATTTAGTCCCATATATGCAAACACTCAATGGAGAGAAGTGATATATTTTGTACCTGAACTTTTCTTTTTATAAAGAGTCAAAATTGGTGATGCTTATGCAAACACTCTGCAGCGAAACAATATTATTAAGAATGCATGACTTCCTTTCGGCACTCATCACATTTAAAGGTGAAGAAAAAACTGATTAAAATAAATGTTATTCTTTTAAAGTGTGTTTCTCTTCTTTTCCATGCAATTCAGACTTGCTATGAGATGTTTGAATATTTCATGCAGGGATAACATCTTTTTCATGAATACTCAAAAAATTGTTTTTGATTTTAAGAATAATTTCTGATCAGTTTAAATTAAACCTTTTGTGAACGGACATTCTGTATTAAATGTCACATGGATAAATTGTGATCACATATTAGAGCCCTTTCTCAGCCTGGACAAATATATTTTCCAGGCATATATTGTTGTCATTTAATTCTTATATCACTTTAAGTGGATATTCATATTTGAGTAGATGCTCCATTTATTTATTAAACAGTATACTAGCCTAAATAAACTGAGAAATCTCATTAAAGAAAAATTTGTGCTCTTAGGCAAGATTCGAACCTGCATCTCTCTGGGAAGTGGAAAATTTTCATTAGATCCTACATGACTTAATTGACTCTGCCATAGAGCAACCTTGACGATTAAGCTAAGCTTGAAACATGCCTTTCAGTAAACTCCAAATTCTAATCTACTCACTTTCACATTCAAACTTAAGGTAATTTTTTAAGGTAATGTATTTTTATTTATCAACCCAACAGATTTTTAAACACTTTCACTTTAGTACTCAGCATTATTTATATTACTTCCCTTTCTACTGTATTCTTTGTCAAGGCCTCTCAATTGCAGTATTGCAGTAGTAGTAGTTTTAATTTTTGTTGCCATAGCAGGATATGACAACACAGCTAAGAAATTCAATGGCAGGTTAAACTTTTTGTCCAGCAAAAAAAATTGATTCTCATTTTAATAATCTTCATTTCAGATCAATTTAAATAGTGTCACCCCTTTCTCAGCATGGACAAACATGTTTTCCAGACATATACAGTCGATGTTAATTCTTATGTCACTTTAAATCTTATTTTTAGCGGATACTCATATTTGAATAGACACTCCATTTATTTATTAAACAGCATACTGGCTTGAATAAAATGAGAAATCTCATTAAAGAAAAATATGTGCTCTTAGGCAGGATTCAAACCTGTGTCTCTCTGGTAAATGGAAGACCTTCGTTAGATCCAACATGCCTTAACTGACTCGGCCATGGAGTAGCCTTGCCGATCTAGCTAAACCTAAAATGTGCCTTTAAGTAAAATCCTTTTTGTTTTAAATTCTTCAAAATTTTCATCTGCTCACTTTTGTATCCAAACAAAGTAATTTTCTAAGGCAATGTATTTTTATTTATCAATCCAACAGATTTTAATCACTTTAACCTTTAGCACTTGACATTATTTATATTACTTTCCTTTCTACTGTATTCTTTGTCAAGGCCTCTCAATTGCTGTATGCTTACTGTTAATTTTTGTTGCTATAGCAGGATATGACAAATTCAAATTCAATGATCAGAATCACCTTCAGTGACAGGATAAACTTTTTGTACAGCAAATGAAGTCACATTACTAAGTGATAATTGTTAAATGTTATTTTTATTGGGTACTCATATTAAAGTGATGAAATTAATAAACAAAAGGTTGTTACCTTTTATATGTGCTATTTCATAACATATTCTGTGAGTAATGGTAGATGTCATTACTGATGATCTGACTGGGGTTTAAGCTATGAAAGGCTCCACATAGTGGCTTGTGATCAGTGCATAGTACTACTTAGTGATATTCTGTTACAGTGTTTCCCAAAGTGCAAGGAGATATATATACACCAAGTTCAATAAAGTTAATTTACAATTGTGAAGAAATGAAATGTTCCTTATCAGTTTTAAATCAACCATCGCCATATATTTTTTGTTTTAGTTGCAGCTATACAATCGTAACATAGCTTGTCATCACCTTTCAGTTATGTAACCTTGATGAAGTGGTTGAAAACATATCAGCTGACCTTTAAATACATATGTAATTGTGTTGGAAATAAAAATGTGTGGTCATCTAGACAAATCATTGAGCACTGTTATCGCAACAGTAGATAAAAGCACATGCTCTGCCATGAGAATGGTGAATGTTTTAACCATTTACTGTAACACAAAGAATGTAGATGGTTATCAAAGGGAAGCTATCTGAAGCATTTCTCTTTTTAACACAGGTGTTGAATTCTTTGCAGATTCAAATTCTGTTCTCTGTGTGGAACCATGGAATGTCAAACATGGCATTACTTGTCCAATATTGTGACTAAGTTCAGTGATGTTAATTTATTTGCTGCACAAAAAATTTATCCTGCCACTGAAGGTGACACTGATTCCTGAGTAATAGTGTGTTTGAATTTCATAGTTGTGTCGTTATATCCTGCTATGGCAGCAGAAATACAAGTTTGAGTGAAATTAACAATAAGGGGAATAGCAGGGTTCAACTCACTTATCCTTCCCTTGACAAGTAATTTTAAAGGCACTAATAAAAAAAAGACGGCAGATAAAGTTTGTTTAATGGCTTATAAACTCCTTGTTAGTAATTTCATTTTCTTATTTATTTTTTTATTTTTACAAAAAGGAATTACTAGCAATTTCTTTTTTTTTATATGAAAATGTATTTCAAAACTTTCATAGTGTTTTGACCCCAGTTTAGGGTTTTACTATGGACCCATAGCTGGGACCCTAACAATTCTTTCCATTCGCTTCTCTACCATGAGGATGGTAAAGGTTTGAACATTTATTGTAGCACACAGAATTTAGATGGGAAACTATCTGAAGCATTTCAATTCTCTTTTTAACACAGTTGTTGAATTTTTCAAAGATTCATATTCTGTTCTATCTGATTAACAATGAAACATCAAACATAGCATTCAATCAGTTGTGTGCCATGTGTGATACATGCTTAGGTGATAAGGTATCTTTTGATACATGACTGACAAGGCAGATTTTTTCCAGCAATAGTTTGCCATTTCTTTCTGCAGTCAACCAGTTGCCATCCAAGGCTATAAAACCTGGTCTGTCCTTCTATTTCTCCATAGCTGGGGGGGAGAAGAGAATTCATACCTTTCCCAAAGATATTAGCACATAAGTGAATGTAATGGATCTGACCGGAATTTGAACTCGGCTCTCCAATTCCTCAGTCCAATTTGCTATCAATTACTCCAGCATTATCAGACAATGCAATTCATTGTCTGATATCATGACAAAGTTCATTGAAGTTGATTTATTTGCTGTACAAAAAGTCTCAATAGTTTCTTTAAATTTCATAGTTGTGTTGTCATATCCTGCTATGGCAACAGAGAACAAGTTTGAGTTAAATTAACAATAAGAGGAATAGGAGGGTTCAACTCACTTATCCTTCCCTTGACAAGTAATTTTAAAGGCACTAATAAAAAGGCAATGCAAATAAAATTTGTTTAACGGCATATCAATTGCTAGTAATTTTTTTTTTTTTTTTTTTTTTTTTTACAAAAAAAAAAATGTATTTTGAAACTTTCATAATGTTTGACCCTAGTTTGGGGGTTTGCTATTTGCCCATAACTGGGACCCTAACAATTGCTGCCACACCAGCAAATAAGATGTGATTCCCCACTCCTCAAAACCTTCCGATCTGCTTGATGTAGTTAATCGTCTTGCCCAGCATGTAACACTCTTTGTAAATTGAAGTTAACAAAGAACTGTGCCACATACTAGAAATGCATCATTTGAGGATTTTCAAAAGCAACCAAACCTAAAAAGGCTTGTAGATGCAAATCAAATAGAGGATAATGATATAATCAAGATGCTGACATTCCACCTTCCTTTGAACAAAACGGAAAAAAGGAAACATTTCCTCCCCATCAGTAGAGGAAAGAGTAATAACGGCTAGTGGACTTGAGAAAAAATTAGACTTTGATCATATTTTATTTACTTTTGCACTCATTCAGACATTTTATTGTTGTTTTTTAAATCCATGTTGAATGAATGTTTAAAAAAATTGCTGTTTCTTTTCTTCTTTTCGTTGTGGATACAAAAAATCAAACTCTTAAAGCTTATTTTAAATTCTCCAAAGAGTTCTGCTTTACTTTCAATAATTTGCTGAAGAAACAGCATAGCATTATGACAAAAAGCCTAAAACTTAATAAAAAGTAAAGTCTTATTATCAAAATGAAAAAAAAAAAGAAAAGAGACAAAACTATTTTTAATTATTTAAAAAAAAAATTTTACCCCTTTCTAACCTGTTTGAAATTTTGGTTAAAAATCTTCCTTTTTATACATCAATATCTAACCCTAACCGAAGTGGTAATGGAAATTTTCATGTCTGTTTTCTGGTAAAATAACACATTCATATAGAAAGTCTTGCAAAAATTAAATCGTCAGATTTTAATGAAACTTTAAGTACTTATTCACAAATGAATGAATTTATTTTTGAAATTATTATTTTTTAAAAAATCTTAGTAAAAATATTTTTTTATTTTGTTTTTTTTATATTTGTTTTCAGACAGTATTGTCTTTTAATTTATATTATTCATGAAGCACTTTAAAAGATTCTGTAATTTAATAATGTTTTAATTTTATTGTGTTTTTATTTTATGATTCACAGCAGATTTTTGGTATGATGGGGTTCGATTTTCAAAAAAAAGCTGATGTAAATTCTTCAAAGAATTCTGCTTTTAACTAATATCATACTTATTATAAAACGCAGGTTGTGTGTGTGTGTCTGTTCGTTTATATATTGGATCGGATTTCCTACACTTTTCAACCGATTTCAATAAAACTTCACAAGACTATGTAAAATTACCATGTGGTGGTTCTGACAGCATCAAAAATTGGAAAAACACAATTGTTTTTGCACGAAATCAATTTGAAAAAAGGTTAAGAGGCATCGCTGTCGCAAGAATGAAAGGGGGACAAGTCATATCGAGTTATACTCATTATAAAACCCAGGTTGTTTTGTGTCTGTGTTCATTTATATATGGGATTGGATTTCCTAAATTTTTCAACCGATTTCAACAAAACTTCACTTTTTTTTGGAAGGTAGTGTTTCTTATTGTTTTGCACACTTTTTTCTTTATTTTTACATTCAGAATGCTTTAAAAATTCCATTTACAAGACAATTGTTTATAATAAAATTCTATTCAATCAGTAGACTCATAATGATTGAAAACAATGTTTTTGTTTGAGTTTTGGCTTGACCAATTCGTTAAAAAAAATAAATAAAAAAATAACTAATTAAGACATGCATGTCCATCAACCTTAAACAATAATTTGTCAATTTTATTTTTCAGTCTTTATGATGGTCAATACTTGATCTATCTCTTACTGTTACATCCCCGGGCAATGCCGGGCTCTACTGCTAGTTAATTATAAAAATTATCACATTGAATTTCTTAAGTTTTTACAAAATTAAGATGTTGAAACACATGTAAAAAAAAAAAAAAAAAAAAATTTACCAAGATTTTCTAATAAAAAATGAAGTCATGGAAATTTAATTAAAATCCATGAATTATTTGATTTTTGCAAGAATTTCCAAATTAATCTGTTACCATAAAAAAGAGGCTAAAATTTGCTACTAAAAATTATTACATCGACTGATGCAAGAAAAACAAGATTTTTAATCAAAATTTCAAATGTTCTAAAAAAGGAGTAAAAAATACTTTTATCCTTCCTCTAATAAAGATTTTGATGACAAAACTATGTTTTCATTACATTTGGAGCATGTTTACATGATGGTATGCTCATTTTTTAGCGATTTTGTGGAGGTATACAAAAAAGCTATATTTTACTAATTAGTTATTAACAATCATTCCAATTACTGCTTCCCATTCAATTGTACTTAGCTCAGATTTTATGCATTCATTCAGCAACTTTATCATTTTTACCTAGCGAATAGAAACTTTTTTGTAGAAATGCGTTTTTTTTTGTTTTTTTTATCTCTTTTAAATTAAAATTTAACTTTAATTTTTGTACTTGGAATATTAATATGAAAGGCAAAATGAGCGAAAATAGTCAATAAAACGTCCACTTTGTTTAAGTGCATTTTCAGTATGTTTTGTTAAATTATTTTTCAGTCAACATTTCATGTTCTTCATGGGAAAAGTGATGTTTGCTGAAACTTAATCCTCAAACAAGAAAGATTTTATTATATAATCTTTAATCAATCTGGCAATCACTTTTTCCAGTTAAGCAATCGCACTACTTTTAAGGTGGGTAGCTGGGTGATCTTCGTGGGAAAGGTAATGTTTGTTGCACCGCAGTCCCCAAGCCCGAATGACATTTTATTACATAATCTTTCATCAATTTGGCAATCACTTTTTCCTATCAACCAGACATGCTTGTCTTTTTTGATGGCTCTCAAACAGATTAAGGAGCAACAATTTTAATTCCAGGAGGTAATTTGATAGCATTTGATGAAAAATATGTCTACTAAGTTTTATTGTAAAAAGTAATCTTTCCTTAAAAAAATATTTAGTGATGAAAGAATAAATGAGAAACATTCTTATTAAATCTACATGTATATTATGTGAGTCAATAATGTTTATATAACATGTGTCAAATAATTTATATAAGAGGCAAATATTGCATGCATTCAATTTAATTCAAACATATTTTGAGGTTTCATGAAATCTCTTAAATAGAATTTTTATTTTTTATTTTTCACAGATCTCTCTACATTGAAAGCAATTTCCGTGGATCATGTTTTGGTGATGTGAAACAGGAAATGTGAAAACTACGCGGAAAAAGAATCTAGTAAATTGTTGATGTAAATTTTAGAGTGTGCAGTTTAAAAAGACAATTTGAAGCACAGTGTGCAAGCACATACCAGAGAGAAACAATGTTCTTATAAATTTTGTGGGACATCTTGAAAGCCATATTTATGCAAACATGTCCAAAAATGTACTTTGAGAAAGGACATATTGTGAAGGGTGTATGTCTTTGAGGAACTCAAAACTGAGAATATGAATGTAAGCCCACACGAGAGAGAAACTATGTTCTTATAATGTTTGAGGTTCTTCTTTTCAACAGAAATCACATTTGGTGGTGCTTAAAAGAACACACACAATAGTGAAATTGTATTCTTGTGAAGTGTGTGGCTCTTCGTTTTCACTTACATCATATTTTAATAGTCATAAGCAAGTCAATACTGAAGAGAAACCATATATATGTAAAGTGTGTGGCACATTGTTTTCATTCAGTCAACTCTTGTATGGCATATGTGAATCTATGATAGTGATAAGCCATATTGTAAAATCTGTGGGTCTACCATTGTACTGAAACACAACATTCATCCATAAGAAAACAGATTGGGCAGAAACCATATTGCTGTGAAATGTGGCTTTTTCTTTTCACGGAAATATAATTTGCTCTTGCAAAAGCGGGTACACGTAGGCAAATCAAACTTAGTCATGAATAAAAAAACCTTACTCACCCGTAAACAAGCTCACACTGGCAAGAAGCCATATTCTTGTGAAGTGTGTGGCTGTTCCTTTTCCCAGAAGTCACGTTTGGTGACTCATATGAAAAGGCATACTGGAGAAAAGCCATACTCTTGTGAAGTGTGTGGTGATTCCTTTTCTCAGAAATCTACTTTACTTCGGCATATGCGAATACACACTGGCGAAAAGCCATATTCTTGTGAAGTGTGTGGATATTCATTTTCAAATATATCAACTTTGCACGCACATATGCGGATACACACTGGTGAGAAGCCATTTTCTTGTGAAGTGTGTGGTTGTTCCTTTTCCCAGAAGTCACATTTGGTGACTCATATGAAAAGGCACACTGGAGAAAAGCCATACTCTTGTGAAGTGTGTGGTGATTCCTTTTCTCAGAAATCTACTTTACTTAGGCATATGCGAATACACACTGGCGAAAAGCCATATACTTGTGAAGTGTGTAGATGTTCATTTTCACAAAAATCAAGTTTGCACTTGCATATGCAGATGCACACTGGTGAGAAGCCATTTTCTTGCAAAGTGTGTGGCTATTCGTTTTCACAGATGTCATGTTTGGTGAGGCATATGCGTACACACACTGGAGAAAAACCATACTCTTGTGAAGTGTGTGGCTGTTCCTTTGCACAGAATTCAAATTTACTCACACATATGCGAACACACACTGGTGAAAAACCATATTCTTGTGACATCTGTGGGTTTTCTTTTACACGGAAATCAGACTTAGACAATCACATGAGAACACACACTGGTGAGAAGCCATATTCTTGTGAAATGTGCAGCTATTCTTTTGCTCAGAAATCAAGTTTATGCAGGCATATGAGAAGACACACTGGTGAGAGAAAATTTACTTGTGGTGTATGTGGGTCTTCCTTTTCACAGAAATCAGACTTACTCACCCATAAGCGAACACACACTGGTGAGAAACCATTTTCTTGTGAAGTATGTGGTTCTTCCTTTGCATATAAATCACGCATAATGAAGCATAAGCAAACACACAATAGGAAGTAAGTATATTCATGTGAAGTATTTGCTCATATCTGGCTCTCATGTCTAATGCAAACTGGTAAGAAATTGTGGATTTTCCAATTCATACAAATCAGTGAACTGCTGAGAAACTGTGTTTTATATAATTTGATATTAAATGTAGGAATTATGTCAATTGCAGATCTTTAATTTCTACAAAATTAAATTTAGTCCTGTATATGCAAACGCTCAGTGGAGAGTAGCAATATATTTTGTCACTGAACTTTCCTTTTGGTAAAAAGTCAAAATTGCTGATGTTTATTTGAACACTCTGAAGTGAAACTAAATTATTAAAAATTTGTGACTTGCTTTCCGCACTTATTCAATGTCAAAGCAAAAAACGGATTTAAATAAATTTTATTCTTGAAATGTTTTTTTCATTATACTAAAAAAAAAATTGATTCTCATTTTAATCTTCATTTCTAATCAATTTAAATAGTGTCACCCCTTTCTCAGCAAGGACAAACATGTTTTCCAGACATATACAGTCGATGTTAATTCTTATGTCACTTTAAATCTTATTTTTAGTGGATACTCATATTTGAATAGACACTCCATTTATTTATTAAACAGCATACTGGCTTGAATAAAATGAGAAATCTCATTAAAGAAAAATATGTGCTCTTAGGCAGGATTCGAACCTGCGTCTCTCTGGTAAATGGAAGACCTTCGTTAGATCCAACATGCCTTAACTGACTCAGCCATGGAGTAGCCTTGCCGATCTAGCTAAACCTAAAATGTGCCTTTAAGTAAAATCCTTTTTGTTTTAAATTCTTCAAAATTTTCATCTGCTCACTTTTGTATCCAAACAAAGTAATTTTCTAAGGCAATGTATTTTTATTTATCAATCCAACAGATTTTAATCACTTTAACCTTTAGCACTTGACATTATTTATATTACTTTCCTTTCTACTGTATTCTTTGTCAAGGCCTCTCAATTGCAGTATGCTTACTGTTAATTTTTGTTGCCTTAGCAGGATATGACAACACAGCTAAGAAATTCAGTGGCAGGTTAAACTTTTTGTACAGCAAATGAAGTCACAGAGTGATAAGGATTAAATGTTATTTTTAGTGGCTACTCATATTTAAAATGATGAAATTAATAAAAAAAAAAAAATCTCTTATCTTTTATATGTGCTATTTCACAATGTATTTTGCGAGTAATAATAAGTGTCATTGCTGACTATATGACTTTGTGGAGTTTAGTCTGTGAAAGGCTGCACATAGTGGTTTGTGGTCAATGAATTGTACTACTTAGTGACATTCTATAACAGTGTTTCCCAAAGTGGGTGGAGATATATTCACCAAGTTCAACAAAGTTAATTTGCAATTGCAAAGAAATGTTCCTTATTATCAGTGTCAAATCAACACTCCCCATGTTTGTTTTTTTTTATAAGTTATAGTTATTCAAGTATAATGGCATCCGTTGTGATCTCTTTAAGTTTCCAAGCCTTGTTGAATTGGAGAAAATGTATCTGGTAGTTATTGAATATGTCTTGAGCAATTGAAAGACAAATTAGGTACTGTTGTAGAGTAGCTGTACACCTCCATGAGATCAACTGCTTTAAGACTATTTAAATAGCACTCTCTCTCTCTCTCTTACTGACAGAGGAGTTTACGATTATGTAGGACTGCTTTTGCAGTTTTCTGTAGTTTTTCTCTTCTCAGACAAGCAGTTGACCTTACAAGGACATTTTTCTGTTATGTTTTTTATTTCTGTTTTTGACAAAATTTGTTTCTTTTTTGTTGATTATATTTTTTTTGTTTTCAGTTTTGTAACTTTCAACTGTGGCCAAATTTGTTTTTACATTATAGTTTTTTTTTGTGTATTCTTTCTTTTTGTGTCAAACTTGTTTTTGTTTTTTTTTCTGCCTGTTTTATTTTTGTAATTTTGTTTGGCATTTTATTTTCATTTGTGATTTTTACCTTTGTTCAAACTTTGTGGCTGGAGCAAAAAAAAAGGAATTTCTGGTTGTTTAGAGAAAAACTTTGAGATGGCCAACCATATTCAGACCATCAAAAGTTTATTTGGATCTGCCACTAAGGCAGATCCACCACATAAAGTAAATGAGGCTGTCCTCACCACCCGCAAACAACAAAAATAAATCCTCTAAAGGTGGGCTCTATAAAGGAATGGATAAGTTATCCACTCCCATTATAGAGAAGACTAAAGAAAATGATTTTGAAAAAGAGAAGGACACGAGCACTGGCCTGGCATCAAACAAAGTCAACAGTGTAGCTGCAAGAGAATCAACCTCTGTTTGGTGTTCCCCATGAAACACAGTCAATGGGGCAGAGTAAGCTTATCTGGTTACTGATAGTGGGCTTTTTGAGAGTGCATTGCAAAAAGACCAGTGTCAGTCTCTGTGCTCAACAAGCTCACGTGCAAAATTTGTTGGTGCACAAAATGTACAGTGATGAAAGCAATGAATTACTTGGAGATTAAACCTCAACAAATAATTCAAGGTTTAGGATATTTCAAGTGTAACATGCTGTTGCCCATTCCAGAGGACTGTGGATGTAATGTGATTTGATTACAAAAGACTATATCATCCGCACAGACTACCAAGGACAGCTGCAGGACCAAGGTGGCTGTATACATGATCCCTGACTATATTCTTGGAGAGTACTTAGGGGCATATCTTATGCAGTATGGCCAGTTAGACATGAGACATGAAAGTGAAGGTTTAATAGATCGAGAAGCTTTTACCTCCATTCCCAACAGCTTCGAAATAGACGGGAAGAATTACCCCATTATTGTAAAATAGCCGCCGCTAAGGCAGAGTTGGCCTTCTTCCCGATCAAGAAGGATCAAGCTCTGCTAGGTAAAACTAGATTTAAAAGGATGTCTTTTGAAGCAATAAATATGGGGGCCGGATTGCGAGCTGAGAAAATTTGGAGTATCGCAGACCAGATGGGCGTACCATGACTACAAATGATAGCCTATGTGAGGCTTTCCGTTTGTATTTTCAGAATCTTTTTGCCAGGTAGCCCGACTCAGTTCAACAGCTATTTGGCTGACTTTCCTCACCTCGAGGTGACTGAAGCGGCTAGCTGCAAGAGTTCAATCACAGAGGAGGAAATCTGGGATGCGTCGAAGTATATTGGCCAAGACAAGACTCTGGGTATCGATATGTGTTTGTCCCTCTGCTGGCGCTGGTCTTTAACCAATGGACGAAGAACCTGAATATTCCTAAAAGTTTAACCAAAGGTGTGATCAAGAATAAACACGGAGGGGATAGGATTAATAATTTCCGACCTTTAACTATATTGAATAGAGAGTTAAAGATTTTTGTCAAGTTCTTAGCCAACTGTTTGCTTAGTCTGATTGGCTCCGAGAGGACTTGTCCTGTAACGGGGAGGACTATTTAGCACAACCTTCACCTGGTACGCTTGATTGTAGAACAAGTTGACAGTGGAGCTACGCCGATCAACTTCTAAGGCATTTGATAAGACTAACCATAGATTTATCGGGGCTGTCCTTGAGTCGGTTGGCTTTGGGTTGCACTTTCGATCCTGCATCCGTATTTTGTATTGGTCCTATGATGGAAGTAAATGACGTAAGGTCGAAACCTTTTATGTTGTCCAGATACATTTGTTAGAGTTGACAGCTTTTGCTGATGTTGTACATTCTTGCATTGGAGCCCTTCCTTCGCAAGTTAAAGGCAATTCCAGGCTTACATGGAATTACCCTCCCTGGTGCGAACACCCGGCCAGCTATTCCGTCTATGCCGACGATATCACCACTTTCGTAAAAAACAATGCCTAGATTGACAAAGTTGGCAAGGGAATTAGCAGATATGAGGTGACAGGAGCCAAGATCAACTGTGATAAGTCTGTGGGCTTGTGGTTGAGTGCGTAGAAAGGAGTCTCTCTTCCTGGACCCTTCACTTGGACAGACGGGCCTCTCAAGATACTCGGCGTCTTGTTCGGCCCCAACCTTCAGTTGGAGAAGAATTGGTTGGAGGTCCGAGAAAAGGCCGATGCTGTAGTTTGTATATGGTCTCGGAGAAAGGTTTTCCTTAAAGTGCAGGGCAGAAGTTTCTACCTCACACAGCTACCCCACCTTTCTTTACCGGCTCTCGGTACTTTCACTCCCGTGCACCGAGCTAATCTTATTGGTTCAAGTCTTGTTTCACTTCTTGTAGGGTGACAAGGCTCCTAAGGTGCGTCGGTCAGTCTGTTGCCCCCACCCGTCTAAGGGCGGTCTATGCCCGATATTGAGATTCGTCGACGGCTCAAGTTTCTGGATCGAACGTGTCAGCAAGATGAGGGCAGCGGCCTCTTTTGCAAGGAAGACATTAATAAAGAATTTGAGAAATGTGCATGTAACGAGGAGGAGGCCCGCTGCTGTACTTCTTGGGCCAAGTGCTCCTTCTATTGTGAGTGTCAACTCACCCTGAAAGACTTCACGCATGTTAAGGAATGCCTCTTCAACACCCAGCTGTTGTCTCCTAAGGCATTATATTGTGTCTTAGTGTGGGGGTGAGGAGGAGGCGCACAGGATATTCTAAGGGATGATCTCGGTTTGATGAAGGTGGAGTTTCGCTCTCTGTGACCTTGGGTATCCAAATGGTGGTGTCTCAATAATGGTGAAGTATCACTCACCTGGCTGGTGTTGTGGAATGCCTTCTGGCTCGGCAAAAAGCTCCGTGCAGTGGAGCTGGCCAAAGTGCATGCGCTGCAGTGAGAAGGTTTAGTCCTTAGGGCACATCATTTTCCACAGTAGCGTCGTATTGTGCCACTGGCACAGTGGATAAAGGCGTTGGTTAGATGCAGTGACAGGACCCAAAGAGTGTGCGTTCAATACCCGGTTAAGGCAGTGGAGAACTTTCAGAGGGAAATTAACAGGAGATGACTGACATCTATCAAACATGGCACGTGGAACTAGAACAGCCTACCGCGGTGAGCGAAATAAAGGGTTCAGTTCGACATTCCAACCACCTGAAGAAGGCCGGAGCGTACAACGGCCAAAACGTTGTGATAAATATGGCGACAAAGATGAAGACAATAGTCCGAATAATGTAAATAATGTAGTTTTGTTTAGTTGTGTAGATAGTTTTTACACCATGAACATTGGCAATATATATTTTTAGATTTTTATCAACCAGCCCTCCACAAAATCGATACGTATGGAGATTAGGTAGGATTTTTTTAGAGTGAATGTGGCATATGTGTATGGCAGTGTGGTGTGGATGAGATCTTTTGGTGAAAGGAACAATGTATGGACAACAGGGTCAGTAATCGAGGCTCGCCAAGTTAGCAATAAGACAAGTGAAGACCAGTTTTCCCCCATCCAAATTTTATTTGTTCAATAAAATTTTGCGGGGAAAAAAGAGTAGGAATCTGTTTAGTTTAGTCAGTTAAATTTTGTCTCTATAGAGAAACTTGGAGAATTTAAAAGAAGCAATGGTGGAATTTATGGAAATCTAGCAGAAACAAAACGAGCAGTTAGAGGAACAATGATGTTTGGACCAACTCTGAAAAACAAAACGAACTGTTTGAAAAAGTGTTCAAATTGTTAATATTGAGAAGAGGAAAAGAGTAAGGCAATGCAGCTTCTTTTTCTTAGGATTCAGTGATAAATTCAGTTGGCGAATTTAAGTACAGTCCTGAGGAGGAGGTAACTTTTGCGGTGCATTTTCGGTGTTATGAAGAGTTTTAAAAAACATTACGTTACATGATCAGATGGGAAAATATACGTCTGTTGACCAGAAAATTTGGTTCAACTGAACATGAAAAGTATGCGAACTACATACTTCTGAGATCCTGGAGAAATATCTTTCAAGGAGACTGTCTTAATTCTGAAAGAAAATTGGGGGAAGAAAAGTTCTCTATTCAACACAAGTTGGCAGTGTTTAAACATTATTAAAAAAAAAAGTGGGTGGATTACTCGACTTTTGCTGGGATTGTCACAAGAGAGCATCAAAAGTTTACTCCTGATATGTTTAAGTGGTTGATTTTTTGTACAAGGACTGACGGCCCCAGAAGATGGCAATATTAGAACCAGGATTTTGTCTAAATTAGAAAAAAATCAGCCTGCAAATGGTCACAGAAAAATGCAAACGAATAGAAAATCTTTGACACGACGTGTCAAAAATTCAGAGAGTTAAACATAAAGAAAATTTTGCCTGCTTATAGCTGAGGACAGATTCATTATTACAAGGAATGTCTATTTAGAAGAAAGAATTGCTTTAATTGTGGCAAAAAGAACATAAACATACACATTGCAGAAAATTCAAAACTAAAAAGGCATCAAAAATTAAAAATACAGTTAACTATCAGGTCATCCCATAAGTTCTGTCCGAATTTTGAATAAAGAAAACAAGTGACCAAATGTTACATTTAATTACAGATTCAATCAACAATGTATTTTCCCTGATTATCTATGACTTCCTTCCATCTATTAACAAGCTTACTATCAGGTCATCCCATAAGTTCTGTCTGGATTTTGAATAAAGAAAACAAGTGACCAAATAAATTTCCCAAAACACAATTCCAAGATCTCTGCACATCAAATGATTTGAAAGAGTTTGAAAGCAAAATATCCTTATTTATTCAAGAGAGATGCAGCCAATTTCCAACTGTTGCATTTTGGATGAGTTACTTGAATATGGCAGATTTGTTTTTAAATTTTATTCGTGCTACACGAACAGGAGATTGGGCCCTTCACCTTAAATCAGCAGCAGAAATGGTATCTTGGTATTTTGCATATGACCATTTGAACTATGCTAGATATCTTCCTGTTTATATCTATGAGATGCTTATAGCAAAACATCTTGCAGATTGGATTCTCAAATAATGCCAATGCTGTTCATCATTGGATTTTATCTTTTAATCAACGTGCTCAAATCTCTAAAAACTGTACTGAAATGGCTGGAAAAGGAAAGGGCTGCCATAATAAAAAAGACTTGAGTAGTTCTCGATATCAAAAGGATGAAGCAGATATTCAGAGTGTCATGCAGACAATTGAGTCTATGCAAAATCCATTTGCATATTGTGAAAAAGAATTAATTAACATTGCATCTGGCCAAGTAGCATCTTCTGAAATTAAAGATGACATTTTGACAGCACATGGACAAGGCTGTAATATTTCTAATCAGTTTGTTCAACAACGACTAATTTTGAAAAATGTGGAGTTGAATGCCTCATTAAAATCAATGAAGATAAAAAGTTTTAGTGATCTTCTGAAAAAGCATTCACAACAAAAGAGCAAGAAGGAAGCAGATTGCTTGAAAGCAGATAAAGACCTTCTCACTAGTCTTCTTATAGTAGCAAGAACCCGAAAAGTTGACCTAGAAGAAATTTTTTCACATTGCCTTTCAGAGTCCCATCTAGCCTAAGTAACATTGATGGTTCTTTGCAGCGTACCAACAAAGCTGCATTATTTCATTATTTTCTTGTAAAGTTTCCTGATATGAAAATTAACAATATTCCAAAAAATGCAGCACTGATATTAGATGGAATGGCAGTAATATAACAGCATGCAGACCATGTTCCATCAAGGTTTGGTGAGCTAAGTATTTATGTTTTTAGATATGTAATCAAGCTTGCTTCTACTTATATGTCATCAAGAGTTGACTTTGTCTGTGATAAGTACAATCCATGGAGTATTAAAGACTCTGAAAGAAGACGCCGTTTGATTACCCCATGCTACCTGTTACGTTCTCTGAATGAAAAACAGAAAACACCGGTACAATTTCGAAAATTCCTCATGTCTGGTGAAAATAAAGAATCCCTCATCTTATTTATGTTGATGCATTGGAAAAAATTGCCAGCAGAAGAATTTCATGGAAAAACTGTGATTGCTTCATTTAGCCAAGGATGTTTCATGCTGTGTCCTCATAGTGACACAAATGAAGTAATCACAGAAACTTTGCCAGAATTAACAACTGACCATGAAGAAGCCGATACCCTTCTTTTGCTTCATGCAAAGCATGCATCAACTGCTTTCCCTTCCATTATCATTAAGACTCCAGATACGGATGTTTTTCTTCTTTGCCTTGCTCATCAAAATGAATTAAGCTGTGATTTATATATGGCTACTAATACCAACCGATCATCTTGTTTGATCTCTATTAAATCAGTTGCAAAAAAATGTGGACCTACTCTTTCAAGTGCCTTACTTTCTTTGCATGCATTTACTGGCTGTGATACTGTTAGCTGCTTTAAGAGAAAGGGTAAAATAAAACCCTTTGAGTTAATGAAAGAAACAAAGGAATTTCTTCAAACTTTCACACTTTTAGGCTGCAACTGGCACCTGACAGATGATTTGTTCCAGCAACTAGAAAAATTGTGCTGTCTATTTGGACAGAGAAATGTTTCTTCTGTAAATACTGCTCGTTTTAATATTTTTCATATGTCTGGAAAATTGGATAATACTCTACCACCTTGCCAAAATAGTTTACAGTTACATGCAGAAAGGGCAAATTACCAGGCTGTAATTTGGCGACAATGTCTTCACATTAATATTAATGCTCCTTCTGCAACAAATCATGGCTGGAAATGCGAAGATCAAAAACTCGTTCATTGGAGCAGCCTTCCTAAAACTCCATCTACCTTGATGAACTTAGTAAAGTGTAACTGTAAGAAGAACAGCTGTAACTCCAGGCGTTGTTCTTGTGTTCGTCAAACACTGCCTTGTACCGACCTTTGCCAGTGTATAGACTGTTTTAATGTACTTAAAAAAAATAATGAAGTGCAGCAGATTAATGAAATAGAAGATTCTGACTCCTCAGAGGGCAAATGATAAGATGAGCTTGCAGGATTAGAGGACAATCAATTATTTTTCAATTCCTTTTATAAATGTAATACTTGATAACAATTATTTCAACATAACTGAAAAAAAAAAACTCTTATTACAATATTTTTTTTATATATATAGTCAAAGTTAGTCTAAACATTAAGATTTCTATATCAGTCAATGTGTATGTGTGACAAAATTACATCAAAAAGTAAATGGCAGTCCAAAATGAAGAAAAGTCAATCACCAGAAGTATTTGAAAACAGTTCTTCCATCTATGATTTTTGGAAGGCACAAGATTTGGAAACATATATAAAGGTTTTTCGTGTTTTTTTATCAAATTATTGTACATTGCAATGTTTTACGAGGTTATTCGAATTTGAGAAACTCACACGAAAATAGAAAGTAACGTTTTCATTGTTATGGCTTTATGCAAGTCATTTTATTTGCTGAAAATTCCTGATTAAATAAATTAACAATTTAACACATAATATAAGAGCGTAGATATATCAGCTTCTTGTCGATACACTTAAATGTACTAAAAAACTTATTTAAAGTTCATTTTACATGAAGTAAACCATGAAAATTGACTTTTTCCGTAAATGACACATCCTGTATTATCTCCCCTTTTCTGAAGCAGTGCGCACATTTAGCCTGGAGATCTCTTCAGATTTGAAATCAGCACGAAAAATACTCCTAGAAACACTTGAAATTTTCTCATGTGAATAAAATGTCCACGAACTCAAAATCTAAGCCCTTTTTTGGCCTCTGGCCCATAGCCTATTTGTTTTATTTTTGTTTACGCTTTTAACTAGCACAAATATCCATTTTATTTTTAAAATATACTTAACTATTTAAAAAAATACAACTTTTATAATTATTGTAATTTGTTTATATTCTGAAAATTAATGTTTTAAAAAGCCTGTTTACAAGCTAATCCCGGAATTAACTCTACTTTTATGTAAATAAACATTACTTTTAATTTAATAATGCATTTCAAACTTTGTTTTCCAGTTTATTTTGAAAAATATTTTTGTATAATTTCTGATAATACATATATTTTATTTGTCAGATATTTTAATAAAAATGGCAGGAAAAAGCATCCCAAAGGGCCTAGCATACCGTGAAATTTTGATACGGCTATATAGCGGCTAGCCTTATCAAAATTCCACGGTATGCTGTTGAGTTGATCAGGGGTGATGTATCTTCCAGTCTTGCCAATGCATTGCTCTTGGATTTGACGGCTATGGGCTTTCTTATCCTCAATATTAATATAAAAAGATATTTATATAGATAAATGTAAAATTGATAGAGCAAAGGTTAATGTGAAAACAAATGCCCATCAACAGCATGATGAAAAGGTGGAAAAATTTTTGTATTGGAGTTGATGGGAGAACTGACAAAGACACACTAATGTACAAGGAAATAGTGAAGGGAAATGGGGAGAAGACTGAAAAAAAAACCCCAAAAAACCAAGATACCAGAACGCCACTTGACTGATATATGAAAGTGAATATCTGACACATAAGGTTCTTCCTAATATTGGTGCAACTGGTGTGGTTCTTGCCGAGCAAGTGGCTGATGTTTTGCATGAAATCAACAGCGTGAGCACTATCAAGGCTATCCTTGTTCACAAACACTAATGCCAATTCAAGCTGTGAAGCTGGGTTTGCTGCACCTCTAGAAAGAAAACTTAACAGAAATCTTCATACTATTGGTTGCTCCTTGCACCAAAATAAACTTCCGTTTAGAGCTCTTTTTAAACATGTAGATGGTACCACAAAAAAGCCATAATTTACCATAATTTACCCCAAATATCATTTTCAGCTGTTGGCAGTCCTCTGGATTCTTTTTTTAAAATTGAAAATGCAGATAGCCTTAGTTGTGACCAAAGACTCTTTTATGAATATACAGTGGGTATTTCTAGAGGTAAAGTGGACTCTAGATTTGCATCATGGAAACTTGGTCCATTAAACCAGGCAAGGTGATTAACTTTAGGCATCAGTCTGATGTGCTTATGGACTCATGGTGCATACCCACGAAATATTTCAACCAATCTCTACAGTTTAATAAATTTTATTGTGAATGTGTATAAAATTTGCTGGTTCGAAATTAAAAGAAATAACAAGTTCTACAATCAGCAAATGTATATTTTCAATATGATCCAAAGGATTAAGCAACCATATAAAACCCAATAGATCACATTGAAAAATATACAATACAATGCTTTCGCCTTATTGCCGGAAAAAAATCTTATATTCAATGGTCAAATCTGATGAACTGGAAGTGAGGGAAGAATCTATAAAACGAATTTTGGCCATTAGGTTAGTAAATATTTATTCATATAAAATTGACTAAATTAGTTATACCGATTTATGGAATCATTTTAAGGATTTTATCTAATTTCACCATAAATATTAAAGCAGTACAAAGTGCAATTTTTAAAAAATAAATCAAATTAATTTTTATATTCTTTCAAGAGTGGGGAGCAAACCAAGAAAAGATTAAAAAAGAATCACAACTATCAATTTTAAAGCTATGCACTGAAGACAGTTAAAAGATCTGTCATTAAGTGGAGTTTGTGAACCACCACTCACAGAAGAATTTTCTGAAAATGAACTTCGGGGATAATTATTAAATGATACGAAGCTTGACTTGCCAGATTTGCCCTCACATTCTCAAGGCGTGGAACGGACAGTCAAATTAACAACAGAAGCTTCCCAATCTGTGTATGGCTTTGAAGCAAGGCACCAGCACATAATATCAAAAGTTTTGTGTCAGAAATTGAGACCATCAATTTCATCTGAGGGCTCTTATATGGAGCTATTTGACTCTGTATATTAAGCCCTATTAAACTATTCTTTATTTTTCCATATTTGTTTGTTTGTTGTATTTTCATTCAAAACAGAAAAAAATCAATTTTTTAATGTATTCAACTAATACGTCTTAATTCATGAGGCAAAAAGCAGCATTTCAAAATCGTTAGTGATAATGGGGGGAGCAAATTTTCGATTTAAAGTTTACTTATAATTACTACATTTTATTTCATTTTGATAAAACAAAATAACAACATTCTCTGATTTAAATAGTGAAATTGTTTGTTTTTTGTTTTTTTTTATCAATATTTAGTCCAAATCTTGCAAAATCGTGGATTTTTCAGTGCATTTTTGTCTACGATCTTTAATGCCAAATGCTCAAAAAACCGTTGAAGTGTCAGATCTATTTTTTTTGTATCAGTACTTAATAGGTCTATACACAACTTTCGGTACATTATTCTTTTTGATATTTAAAAAAAAATGAAAAATCGACCTGCCCTACTGAGCAATAGTGTGTTTGAATTTTATAATTGTGTTGTCATATCCTACTATGGCAGCAGAAAAACATATTTGAGTGAAATCTCTATCTATAAAAGGCAGGATGTGTGTGTGTGTTTGTGTGTGTGTGTGTGTGCGTGTGTAACGAATGCACGGCTGCAATTTTCGACGGATTTGCACCAAAATTTACATGCCCATGCTCCAAGTTAGTGGGAAGGCCAAGACCGACCTTGGATTTCCCAACTCCCATCGATAGTAGAAATAATCAATTTTTTTCATGCTTCTACGGCAGTTTTCATGTGGTTTGCGGCCATTTTCTACTGGCCAGCGTGAGAGTCTATAGCTGGCTGCCACGAATAGGCAGGAAGATTCTATTGGCCAGCGTGAGAGCCAACTGACATGAATGTTAACTAGCATGCTAGCATGCAAAAAAAAAATCGATAGCTGCATTCGTCACAAGTGGGAAAAATTTAAATCTGCATGGCACTTTACTCCAATTGGCTCATTCGCTTGCTTAAACTCAACGTTGATTCTGATTCCGCAGAACTGGGTTGCATGTGAAAAAGTATTTGTTGTTAGCATTCTTTTTTCATTCGGTTTTTTCAATTACGAGTCCTTTTTAAAGCTGATTGTTTTGTATTCATTTTGTTTAGTTCTTTTTTCATAACAGATTTAATGTTTAGTATAGAGCTTAGAAAAAATTCGCAGTGTGAGATAGGCAAGAAGTAAGGCATGTAGCAACATCAGCATGGCAAAGGGCACTCCTTTAAAGGCAAGGAAGGGCAAAAATATTTTAAGTCAAGTGATAGCGATTGCTGTATGAGTCGTACGATTTTTGAATCAAGCACAAGCAACACTGGGCCATGCTGCTAGTTAACAATAAGGGGAATAGCAGGGTTCAACTCACTTATCCTTTCCTTGACAAGTAATTTTAAAGGCACTAATAAAAAAGGTAAGTCTTTTTTTTAATGGCATATAAACTCCTTATGGGTAATTTCTCCCCCACTTTTTTTTTTAACTGCATTTTTTTTCCTAGGAAAACATATGTCTATATTTTCATGGTGTTCTAACATCAGTTTGAATAAAATACAACAAAACAACACAGTTTTACAATAACTATTAATGTGAGTTACTTCCCTTTGACTGGGCTAATGTTTTTTTTTTACTAATAAAATATTTTTTTATCGGAGCTCATAAAAAGCTGAATTATCCTGTCGTTCAAAATGTTCACTGAAAGAGAGTTTAAAGAATCTTGTAAAGCTGAAAATATGTTGATAAACTTTTAGCTTCAAAGAAGTTGGAGAAGTGAATGTTCCGTTTGTTTTCGTTGCTCGTAGTTGAATGTATTGTTCGTAATTGTTTGTACTTTAAGTTTCGTAAGATTCAATAACGTGATTGAATAGTTTTTAGTAAGTTGCAGAAGTTGGTGAGTGAGTTGTTTGGTTGATATTTTAGCTTGAATTACAGCGAAGTTATTTCGTGTTAAAGAACTTGAGATTCTAACTTTGTACTTCGCTGCAGTAATGATACAAGCGTCGTGAACTCGTTTAGCAATAAATGCTAATCGTCGTAAATTCTCACTGACTGGGTTCGCTCGTTCCTTCAATTTATATGTTTTTTAATCACGTGACAGGATCCCGAGAGCATTGTTTTTTTTTTTTGTCAGGTCAAAAACTAGGTTGAGGTTATTCGGACGCAGTGGTGAGCAGATAAATTGTTCTTTTAAATATCCGTTAAACCACCCAGAAAGCACCTTACAAAACTCAGTCTGGAGCGTGATATGTTTTGTGTTGCTTATTGAGAACAATGGACGTGAAGATATACGAGATAATTTTAATATTTATTGTCCAATGAGAAGTTCAGGTTTTCAGGAATATGTATGAAGCTGTGGTCCTCTTTTTGCACGAAAATCGACATTGATGAAAAAGTGGTAGCGGAAGGCTAAAAATCTGATATTTCATGGGAAAGGTCATATCTTTATATGTAATCTCTTAGATAGAAATTTTATTTTTTATTTTTCACAGATGTCTCTGCATTGAAAGCAATTTCCATGGATCATGTTTTGGTGATGTGAAACAGGAAATGTGAAAACAACTTGGAAAAAGAATTTTCAAAATTGTGGATGTAAGTTTTTGAGCATGCATTTAAAAAACTGTTTGAAGCACGGTGTGCGAACACATGTTAGAGATAAACGATATTCTTATAAAGTTTGTCGGACATCTTGAAAGTCATATTTATGTGAACATATCCAAAAATGTACTTTGAGAAAAGACATTGTTGTGAAGTGTGTATCCCTTTTGGGAACACAAAACTGAGAATATGGATGCGACCACACACTGGAGAAAGACTATGATCTTGTAATATTTGAGATTCTTCTTTTCTGCAGAAATCACATTTGGAAGTGCATGAAAGAACAGAATTATTGTGAATTGTGTGACTCTTCATTTTCATATGCGTCATCTTTTGATAGCCATACATAAGTCAATACGGAAGAGAAACCTTATTTACATTATTCGGACTATTGTCCTCATCATTGTCGCCATATTTATTACAACATTTTGGCCATTGTACGCTCCAGCCTTCTTCAGGTGGTTGGAATGTCGAACTGAACCCTTTATTTCGCTCACACGTTGGTAGACTGTTCTAGTTCCATGTACCATGTTTAATGGATGTCAGTTATCTCCTATTAATTTCCTTCTGAAAGTTCTCCATTGCCTTAACCAAGTATTGAACTCACACTCTTTGGGTCCTGTCACTGGATCTAACAAACACCTTTATCCAATGTCCTTGAGGACATTTGTGTATGAATTTCTAGGTATTATAAACCTAATGTCTTCAGCCACCATTTTTACCAGTGCTCATATTGCAATTTTTGCTGTTATCATTGCATGTTTTTACCAGAGCTCATATTGCAACTTTTGTTGTTATTATCACTTTTCTCTGTAATAAATATGGTGACAAAGATGAGGACAATAGTCTGAATAATGTAAATAATGTACATAATACCTCATCTCAGAAATATAGACAGATACTGAAGAGAAACCATGTATATTTAAAGTGTGTAGCTCATTGTTTTTATTCAATCAACTTTGATGTGGTATATGTGAACCTATGATGGTGATAAGTCATATTCTTGTGAAATCTGTGGGTCTACCATTGCACTGAAACAACATTCTTATGTAAACAAACATACACTGCGTAGAAACTATATTCCTGTGAAATGTAGCTTTTTTCAAGGAAATGTAATTTGCTTTTGCAAAAGCAGACACATAGGTAAATCAATCAAAAGCAGACACACACAGGTAAATCAATCAAAAGCAGACACACAGGTAAATCAAAATTAGTCATGCATAAAAATACTGGAGAAAAGCCATACTCTTGTGAAGTATGCCACTGTTCCTTTTCACAGAAATCAAATTTACTCATGCATATGCATAGACACGCTGGTGAAAAACCATATTCTTGTGACGTGTGTGGGTTTTCTTTTGCACAGAAAACAAACAATTACATGCGAACACACAGTAGCAAAAAATCATAATTCTTGTGGTGTGTGCAACTTTTCTTTTACTCAAGTATGCTCTGGTATAAGAGAAGACATTGGTCAGAAAGAAATTTCTTGTGAGGTATATGTGTGGTATTGTAAGAATACTAATAATTTGAAGAGAAGAAAAGGGCTTAAATCTAAAATGAGTACAAAAGTGGAGAAGGTCGTCGATAGATTGAAAGGACATACTGAAAACAAAAATATATATACCTTTATTTTTTTCCTCATTTCATGAATGAAGAGCCTCATTAGAAGACAGCACTGAAATCCACTTGGGTATCTGGTTAAAGTGAATCCACAAGGACTAGCATTTCTGGGCCGAAACCAAAGCTAGATGATAATTTTATTGCTATAAGTGGAGAAGAAGAGTAAGGAAATGATTTAATGTCACTTGTTGATAGGAATGGAGGGGTGTGCCTATCGCTAAAGAAATAAGATTGCGTTGGATACAATGCAGAATTTGAATGACGAAGAATTTGGTCACTTTGTAAGATAAGTTTGGGCAAACCTCCCCTGAAGACAACGAAAGAATTATAATTATCCAAGAAATCTGGAATATATTGAAAACTTTTTTTTTTATGTGAAGTTGAAGCAGCTGAATTTTAATTAATGAGCGCATGCTTGTCGTCACCCAGTCGAAGGACCCCAATTGGTGAACGAGAAAGAGTGGGGGATAAAAACACCTAATAAGGGGTGTTGGTATAAGGTACAGATAAGACGGGGAGGGAGTAAGTGGGACATGTTGATGCACTGCTACCACTACTCTCCAGAGGAAGGATTTCCCAAATTTGGACATGCAAATTGCTTACCAGGACACTGTCAACAGAGAGTTCTGATTGGATATTTGGAAAATCCTGGAACCCGAAATTGCATCAGACCCCACTCTGGTATTGGGCAAGAGTCAATTAAAAGATCAGATCAGAGGGGAACAGATGAGTAGCAGCTGAAGCAGATACGCCCTTCTGTTACACCAGGGAGAGAAAATCGCTTCGTCAATCCCTATGTGACTTGTTGCTACAGGGAGCTCCCGACTCGTGCCTTGTTCTAGACTATTAGAGAAATTGATCAGAATGAAATTGCAAAGTGGAAGAATTGGAGGTTTCTATATAACGACAGCAAGAAAGAGAGAGGGAGATGAGTGCTTTCTCAGCATTCCGTAATTTGCTGCCTGAAGAAGTCTTGGACTTAAAGCTTGAAACCTCGACTCCAACTTGGAAACGAAGAACAAAATGTCATGAAACTAGACTATGAGAGAATGGTTCTTAGCCTGCATACTTGTAGATTCTTATACGAAAAAGTGTTCCTGTATAAACCTCCTCAGTTATATAAACCTTGTTGATCTACACATCTTTCTTTTTGTTTTATAACATCCTCTTGTCTGAATGACAGCAATCCAGTGATATCTGGCAATGATTCAATCCTTGCCTGCCTTGTGATCAAAACAAACACAACATGAGACGATGAGAGGCGTATACCGAAGTGACCAACTTCACAGTTAGCCGCAGGATTCGACCATGGACACACTGGTGACCGAGGACGTGACGGCGTTGTAATTAGTGCATCGACCGGGACGTCACACAGCATTGTATGTGGGTCTTCTTTTCCACAGTAATCAGACTTACTCATCCATTAGTGGACACACATTGTGAGAAACCATTTTCTTTTTTAAATGTGTGGTTCTTCCTTTGCATATATATTAAGCTTATTCAAGCATAAGTGAACACAAACTAGCAAGTAACCATATTGCCAAGAGAATTCCTGACTTTGAGCCTTGTTAAAAAAATTAGCAGTCATTTTAATTTCAGCTTATTCTTGTTGCTAATGAATTCCAGCACATTGATTGGTTTCAGACAGGTGTGCAGTGACTTTGCCCAAAGGTCAGGTCTCACGAATACCACCAACGGACATACACAAGCCACTCTGCAGGCCAACAACAGAATCTATAACTAAGTCTGTCCGCCATCCCTAACATGCCATCCACATGTCTGTCTTCTCCAACCAATTTCTACCGTTATTTCATGGGATAGTTTATTCTAATGAACTCAACACTGCCACGCACCCAAGTGTGCACTTTCCTACAATGAGATGCTGGCACCAAATACACCCATCCCACCCTCCTTACTTTTTTGTTTCAATTAACATAATTAATTATCAATATGATCTCAGACCGTCTTCACTCCAATGTGCACCTGTAACAAGTAACCTCGACCATCAATTCCTGCACCGGAACTTCTGCATCTTTACCGTTCCGACCTCCTTTATTTCTTTTCTAGAATAAATTAGCTTATATCTTGTATATCCTCGTTCTGTCGTCTATGTTGCTTCAACTTGTCAGATTTAACGTCTTCGAAAATGTTAGCGGGCCTATTTTGACCTCATCACCCTTTTGTGATACGGGGGCCCTCGAGGGTCCGCTACAAGGCTATGTCGAAGGGCAGAGTCTTGTCCTGGGAAACAGTTACCAGACCCCATTGTATACGGGCTCTACAGGAAATTTTTGCCAGAACCTACGGGCTCGGATACCCTACATTAAATTCGGCCTTGTGCCATATCTGACTGCGTGGTAGATTTCCTGCAGTTGAATATTTGATGTGAAATTCACTTGACTCACTTCTAGCAGTTGACTACATCTTCTACGCGCTGCTGGCGAATCTTATATGTGTTGTTCTTGTCCTAAGTATTATTGTTCATTACCAACCTTCGTGTGATTATTCTACTCAGTAACCTTCCATAGGTTACAACACCAACCAATAAAATTCAACACAAAAGTTTAAAAGATTCAAAAATCCCTATAAATTTCTCCAAGGTGTTTTGCTTGTTATGGTTCAGAATGATGATGATGATAATATTTTTCTTTTAGAGAATTTATACTTGTGTCAAAAGATCATAACTTTCATATTGTGGTAAAAAAAAGAAAAGAACCCACACCAGTTGATATCAAACACCGAAATATAGTTTTTTCAGATGTGATAATATGTGTTTTACTAACCAAAAATTTAAACTCTCCTCGTTTTGATTGTTTTCGACACAACATTTTGACTATCGTCTTTATTTCACACTAGCAGTAGAGCCCGGCGTTGCCCGGGGATGTAACAGTAAGAAGTAGATCAAGTATCGACCATCATAAAGACTGAAAAATAAAATTGACAAAGATTATTGTTTAAGGTTGACCGACATGCATGTCTTAATTATTTTTTGTTTTGTTTTGTTTTTTGTTTTTTTGTTTTTTTGTTTTTTTTTTTTGCTTTTTTACGAATTGGTCAAACTCAAACAAAAACATTGTTTTCAATCGCTATGAGTCTACCGATTAAATAGATTTTATTATAAACAATTGTCTTGTAATTGGAATTTTGAAAGCATTCTGAACGTAAAAATAAAGAAAAAAGTGTGCAAGACAATAAAAGAAACACTACCTGCCAAATTTTGTTGAAATCAGTTGAAAAATGTAGGAAATCCGATCCCATATATAAAGGAACACACACGCACACGCACACGCACACGCGCACACGCACACACAAACAACTAACGTGGGTTTTATAATAAGTATAATTCGATGTGAGTTGTCCCCCTTTCATTAATGCCTCTTAATCGTGTTTTCAAATTGATTTTGGCGCTGTCAGAACCACCGCAAGGTAATTTTACATAGTCCTGTGAGGTTTTGTTGAAATCGGTTGAAAAATGTAGGAAATCCGATCCCATATATAAACGTACACACACAAACACACACACACACAAACACACGCAGAACCTGGGTTTTATAAGTATGATAACTCGAAGCGAGTTGTCTCCCTTTCATTAATGCCTCTTAATTGTGTTTTCAAATTGATTTTGTGCAAAAACAATTGTGTTTTTCCAAATTTTTGGCGCTGTTAGAACCACTGCAAGGTAATTTTACGTAGTCCTATGAAGTTTTGTTGAAATCGGTTGAAAATTGTGGGAAATCCGATCCAATATATAAACGTACAGACACACACACAATCTGCGTTTTATAATAAGTAAGATCATAAAAAAAATCCAAAAACAAAATTCAAACTAAACTTTCAGCATCCAAATCTCTAGAGTGGTCTTGCAGTCGATTAAAGTAAGCAAGCAAATTCATTAAATAATTGGCAATATAATTTTATGTACTCTCTTAGTATTGAAATAATGCATTTCACACATCAATATAAAAAATTTTGGGAAAGAATTTCTGCAAAACTTTGATTTGACAGCACCGAACATTATAAAACAGAAAAACACCCACTGAAGAATGGTATCCAGTGGAACTATTAAATCACCACAGACTATTTCTTTCAAAAAACTTCCATACTCATGATACTAAAAAGCAGTATCATTGAATATTTCCCCCTCCGTAAGAGAATCTTTTCAAGTAATATATCCTGCTATATAAAAAAGTGACATTTTAATATTTTTGTGGATACCAGATTCTAGGTCTGACAAATGTTTGGAATGCCAATTCATCTAAAAGACATGCACATTTTGAGCAATTATTGCCTAGATCATGGTGATACTCTCTGACATCAACTTTCAACCGAAGAAGTAATTTTGTTTTTTTGAATATGAAATTTCTGAATAACATTTTGTATTGTAATAAAATAAGTAGCACCAGACTCGTTTCAGTTTATTAAATTCATTTTCAAAATAATTGGTGGTGAATTCTCCTAGAATGACAAAATTGAATCCACTGTCAAGTAAATGTCTTCAAACACCAATTAAACCATTACATGTATGTTTGATAGCCATACTTGTAAAAGATTTTATTCTCTTTCCTTACTTTCTCCTCAGTTATTTTGCCATTCTTCCAAAATTTGTAAGAAATGTCAAATTTCCATCATTTCAATGTGATACCACTCTTTTTCAGTGGATCATTTGTCTTGGCACTTTCATAAATATCTTTTACACTATTTTCCAAAATTTTAAAACTTCTTTGATGAAAGTAACAGTTTCTCTTGTATCATCATCCTGTAATAATGGATGAGTTTTCATTACAGTTTTCAGTTTTGTCGTGTCCACTAAAATATCAACTACAATATTTATAAACCAATCACACTCAAGAAAACACTTACATCTTAAAACACCCCAATAAAATCATAGATTACAAATCAGAATGTTGTATTAGTCATCATCATTTTTAAGTAGATACCGACGAAATATCGTACGGACGTAGTAGAAGACATACCACGTGACTTCTTAGGGCCAATTAGAAATAAATAAATAATTTAATTCTGGAGCCGATATTGTTCGGAAAAAGTGTATAAAAACATACGAAATCCGTTCCCGAAACAATATACACGCAGCTGCCAGCAAGCTACACACACCTCTCGCCGATGACCTTCATGTCAAAAACGACAGCGTTGACAAACTCCAGACCACGGCATCACCGCCAACAGTAAGAAACAATTCGTATCTCTCGTATCCGTTTTTACGCATATTATTGTGACATTTTAATTCTTAATTATTACTCATTCGAGTAATCATACTAATTCCTATTGATATCACTCATGAACATTACATCTTTCTACACTGGTAACACACTGTGGAATTATTCTTTATTTAGCTAAGACTTCAATTGAACTTTGTAGTTAAATAACATTCAATATTGTACTCAACATTAATTAGCTAAACTTACCCTTTTTATTACGGAAAAAGGGAAGCAACTTTCTTTATACTCTTGTTGGATTTTGTATACCATTGTTAATACAATATTTTATTAATGTTCACTGAGCTTGATTTATTTTCTCTTATGTATGTTATACATGATTCATGTGGGGTGTTGTTTTACAAGAACACAGCTTTCCTTCTTGATTATATTCACGATGACCCTAGCCAACAATCATTACAGTACCACTACAACTGTATGAAATGAACTGTTGTTTGATTTGTAGCAGGTAACTGTTGGCGCAAAAATAAAATCATGATGGTCAATGTTAGCATACAAATTTGTAAAATTCTCAATTCTATTTTTTCTAAGAAAACTCATCATTTAACACATTTAACAGAGAAGCGGAATTTGTTTTCGTTGTCCTTGGTTTTGGTAAAGGACTCAGTACCACACTTGATGGTAAATTATTGAATATTGATGAAGGATATTTGGGTCATGCTTTTGCCTGAACAAACAGTTTTATAACCAGGTGTAACATGCCTTTCACAAACAACAGTGTCTGGGTGGTTAGGGGGTGTTATCTCTTGGTATTACCTTTAACCATCATTCTCTCTCATCTTGATCCTCTGAGAGATATAGGATACAAATCCTATATCATTCCAACAAATGACTAAAAAACACAAAGAAGATTTGCACACCCGCAAAATCGGATCAAAACGACTAAAAACAGATTTCGCAATAAGGTGCGAAATTAATTTTCTGACCAATGAAAGGAGGCGATTTGCTAAACTAAAAAAAAGTTAACGAGCCAGTGTGAAAAAAAAGTCAACAATACATAGAGAATCTCAAGTCAATCACCAGTCAGAAGGGTGCAGAGATCATAGAAGACTGACAGTAAATTCCATCGCTGACTCAACTCGACACTAAGAGCCGAAAGTGGATTAGGAAAGGAAATCAACAACAAATTTATAACTGACTCCAAAACAATTCATAAGTACATTTTCCTTTTATCTTTTATTCCTCATCAACACTCTCTTTTTCAACTTAAATTGATCGCCCCTTTTTACTTTACACCTATACAAAAACAAAAAAAAAAACAGACATTATTCTGCTACTCTGTTGAAAGACAGCGAACACAGACATTTTTGTAAAAATCATATTTTTGGCTTAAACGAACTAATGCATTAATCTTTTTTTTTACCCTATTCACAAGATAATAAATGTACAATGTTCTATTTTCTACAAACGTTCCTTATCGTGTTGTTTCTTCTTGAAATTTGCGTTGTATTTTGTGGGCAGGGTATCCCGTATTAAATTCTCCTTTAATCCGGGTACGCTGAACCCCACAGAGACGAAACACCTGGACCTTATTTTCTCATTAAAATTCCCCTGACAGGCTGTTGTCATACAGCACCTTTTGACCATTTTGAGATGAATATTCAACTGAAAAACTCAAAAAATGTTCTTATAAATGTTTTTAAAATTATAGAAAACTTTCCCCGAATTAAAAGAATTTAAGTTTTATAAATCAAAACCATGGTTAGTCAGCTTTTTTAGAATGTTCAATGTTCACTACACATGTAACTTCAATATATTTTCCAAATAATCAAGACTCGTGATGATTTTATCATCTGAGATTATATAAGAAAAGAACAATTTTTTTTTAATGCAGCTGAAAGATATTTTTGGGAAAAGGTTCAAAAGTGCTTTAAAACCGTTTATTCAAAGGACATGTTATTACTACACCGAAAAATGTTCATTCAAAATTATTATACTAATAGTAAACTTTATCTGGATATATCAAAAATTTCTTTTCAGGATGAATTTGCTATGTGTTTAGAGAAAGGAAAGTCAAGAGTTACCAGCTAAATTATTATTTGGTAACTGAGAAATTTTACCCCCGGTCACCGCTAAAAAGTGTGATTGCCTGGTCTTTGAGTCTAAAAAAAGTAAAATAAAAACCATCAACACAATTTGACATTAACCCCGTACTGCTATTCCAGAAAATTATGTCTATGTTAAAAATAAAATTATTTTATTTTTAACGGATTTCATCTTTTATTTGTTGACTTCAGTTTTTTACAATCTGTCAATCCTATCAAGACCGTTGTTGATTTTTTTGGGCGGTTTTCCGATTCAAAGAAAAAGTTGAACTTCGTAGCCTGAATTTAAAAGATGTTTTTTGTTTTTTTATTGCAGCAGACACATTTGGTTTTTGTATTTTTACTGTGAAAGTAAAATTCTTGAAGTTTTTCATTCTTTTTCGACAAGTCATTATTTTCATTGAAGATCGCTTTTTCTAACAAGACCTCTTCAAAAAAATGAGGTACAAAAGTCAGAACCTGGAAGAAAATAAGAGAGTGTTTCAGACATCGAAGCAATTATTGAATTTATTTTAATGTCAACAGTGAATAAAAAAGACAACAACGTTTATTTCATGGAGAGACATATTTATTCCGGAAGTAGTATCAGCAGGAGCGGAAGTGTGTATCAATCGAAATTTATGCATATATCATCTTGTAAGTATTTCCAATCTATTTTACGAATTATTTAAATATTAACGAACTTAGTCTCTCCAATTACCGATTCATATTCAATTCAATCTGAATTTTATTTGTTACAGACATTTTATTTATCGTTTGTAAAAAAAAATCCACGTATGTTCTTTAATCTTTTAGCTTACAATCTCCTCCATAAATTTGCCTTTTATTTTCTTCTTTTAGGTGTGAACCCCAAAAAATCCAACTCTTAAAAAAACTCATTTTAAATTCGCCAAAGAGTTCTACTTTAGGGACCTCTAACGTTTCCAAGCATCTGATTTGAAACCGCTGTTATTTTTTTAAAGTTTAAAATATCAGAGAAATGCATTTTTCAACTGACGGTCGGGTAGCTTCTTTACTTATGTTGACAACTGATGAGTAATAGATTGTTACAGTGTAACCCGGATATAAAAAAAAACCGGATATAAGAGAGATTTTCTCTGGTCCCAAATTAGAGCCTGTGTTAATGTATATAAAAAAGACCAAACCCGGATATAAGAGAAACCCGGATATAAGATACTTCTTCTCAGGTCCCAACAACTCTCCTATATCCAGGCAATACTGTATCTAATATTGTTCTACCTTGAAAAAAAATAATCAATGTAACAAATGAGAATGTCAGTGTGTCACTATGTCACACTTTTTCAGTTTTTCTCCTAGAGGCCGTAGCTCAACATATTATATCATTTTGGAATCGGGTCGACTCCATGAGTAAATTAAAATCATTCTGGGCCATATCCGGGCCCACAATCCTGAAATGTTGGATTCACAACTTTTCATTACTGGAATTGTTTTCGGTGATTTTTGTATGTGATTATTTGTGCAATAACAATATATATAACTTCGGAATAATCAAAATTAATTGCAAAATAAAAATAATTGGTTGTACAGAAAATAAGGACCTTGTAGAATTGTAATCTGAATGTCGAAGTTCACCAATGTTGAAGTGGTTAAATAGATATATGTGGCTGCATGTTGAAAAGGCATGTAACATTCATACATAATATTTAAAATATCAAGGAAAAACAATGAAGAACCAGTTTGTTTTAACGAATAAATATATATATTAAAATTTAGCAATAATACAAAGTAGTTGTAATATGAGTGAAAATAGGGAGAAAAAAGTAGCTTCCCTTTAACTGTAAGGAAATGTTTTAAGGAAGATTTGTCTGAGTATAAAGTTCAGAGTTCAGTGTTGAAAAAGAATATTTCTTTAGAGAATTGTTTAGTTGTGTTGCAACTTACAGAGTTGATTCAACTTAGTATGTCCACAGAGAACTGGTGGTGTATCAAATAAAATTGTGTATCTGTGTGTATGTACGTGCGGAGTGAGTAGGATGAATAACACGAGGGCGTAGTTGAGATCTATTGTCTCTGGTCTGTGCTCTACTGTGGTGCTGAAACTACTACTACTGTTTTTTTTTTTTAATGCATCCAATATTTATATTACTTAGGGTGGCTCCCAGCACAAATACGGGATATATTTTTGAATGTACACGAAAAATACTCGATTGGACGAAAAATGGGCCAATCAGTGATTTTATAGCAAAACTTGTTTGTGAGCAAAGTGTAGGAAAAAATTCAGTATGGTGAGATGCGATTGATAAATTATCCTATTATTTTTAGTATGTATTTATTGACCAATCAAAATTGAAGAAATGTAGGCGTGGCACTACAACCTACTTAATTAAAATCATCTAAAATAAGTGGCAGCAGAAGTATTATTGTTGAACTTTTAAGAGGTAAGCTTAAATATTAATGCAATACTTAAATGCAGTAATCAGTTTTGTTGAGTTTTGCCATAGTTTATTGTTGCATATCACATTTGCTCTTCCATACCTATTGTGATGAAGGCCCAATCAAGATCCCTCTGCAGGAGCTAATTGAAATGCTGTCCAATAGGGAAGCTTTTAAGCTGGGTGAGGAATATGATCCAAATACATTTAAAGTACTTGATAATCTTAAAAATTTAAGAAAATATTATCTGTAATCTAATGTTTTATTGAGTGTGAGAATTTTTGCTTTAAATTTACTATAGGTGTCACTACTATTTTTTGAGAATGTTGTGTGTGGGTGATCATACCCATAAAATTCAACACCTTTTTACATGTACAAAAACAATTCAAAAGTCTTTAAAAAATATTTGCGGGTGTCAGATTGTAATAAACTTTACAATGTATATATATATATATATATATATATATATATATATATATATATATATATATATATATATAGTTTTACTTAATAACAATCTTTCCTAAGAATTGAATTTCAAAAGATTTTTTAAAAAATATAAATTTTTCTCATTAAAATTTTAAAAAAAAATTGTAAATTTATCGAAAACATTTTTTTCTTCAGACAGTATTGCCCTTACTATATATTATTTATAAAAGCTATTAAAACATTCTCTAATTTCATTGCATTTTTTGCTTTATGATTTGGAGATTTTTGGTAAGACGGTGTTCAGTTTTGAAAAAAAAAATGTTGTTTAAATTATTCAAACTAATAAAGTCACTAAATATTATCATGTTGAATTTCTCAAGTTTTCATAAAATTAGGTAAGAGGTTGAAACGCATGTAAAAAAGAAAAAAATATTTTTACTAAGTGTTGTGGTAGGATCCACCTAATTTGCATAGTGGAGTACCGACCATATAAATATGGTTGGTACCGGGAAGAGAGAGTAGGAATCGAAGAGATTCAACCAGAGACTCTGCCCGACTGCAACTCTGTCAACACACATTCCAGGAACGGTCTTCCCAGGAATATACAAAAGACTATATGTAAATATTGTGTACACTTTCTTATTTCAATACATTTTGTTCTAAGTTCATTTTGTGTTGCATTATTATTCTATGCATTAGTCAAGTTTCAACACTAAGATTTTCTAAAGAAAAAAAATATGTCCTGAAAGTTTCATGAAAAGGCAAAAATTATTTGATTTTTTTTGAATTTCCAAATTAATGTATCTGTCACTGCAAAAAAAGAGGCTAAAATTTGCTGTACTAAAAAGTCGTACATCCCTTGATGTAAGAGAAACAATATTTTTAATCAAAATTTCATATATTCTAAAAAGGAGGAAAAAATTTAACTAAATATTAAAAAAATACTTTGATCCTTCCTCTTAATAATAACTTAAAGATTTTGACAATAAAGCTAAGTTTTCATTGCATTTGGACCTTGTTTTCATTACATTATCCTTATTTTTGTTTTAGTGATTTTGTGGCGGTAAATAAACCAGCTGTACTTTACTAATTAATTAAGAAGTCTTTCCAATTACTGCTTCCCGTTCAGTTGTACTTACCTCAGATTTTATGGAATCATTCAGCCAATTTATTGGTTTTATTTTTTTCCTTTTTGTAGTAATCCTTTTTTGTTTCTTTTAAATTAAATTTTTACACTTGGAATATTAATATGAAAGACAAAATTAGAGAAAGCAGGGAATAAAATGTACACACTGTTTTTATGTTCTGCATAGAAAAAATCATGTCGGTTGAACCAGATGAGATTTTATTACATGATCTTTCATCAATTTGGTAATCACTTTTTCCTGGTAACCATTTACATTTCTTTTAAGGTGGGTAGCAGGATGTTCTCCATAGGAAAGGTCATGTCTGTTGAAACCTAATCCCTGAACCAGACAAGAGATTTTATTACGTAAACTTTCATCAATTTAGCAATCACCTTTTTCTAGTCACATTTATCTTTTTTGATAGCAATCAAATTTGGCAGATCAAAGAACCCCAATTTTAATTTCAGGTGGTAATTTTAGAGCATTATACTGAAAAATATGTCCTAAGTTTATTTTAGAAATTAATTTTTCCTGCAAAATCTTTATTGATGAAAGAATAAATGAGAAACATTCTATTAAATCAATATCTATATAATGTGAGTCAATAATTTTTATATAACATATTTGTGTCAAATAATTTTCATGTAAGCTTTGTATGTCAAACATTGCTTGCATTCAAATAAATTCAAATATATGGTGTGGTTTCATGAATTTATATGTGATCTCTTAGATAGAATTTTTATTTTTCACAGATGTCTCTGCATTGAAAGCAATTTCCGTGGATCATGTTTTGGTGATGTGAAACAGGAAATGTAAGAACTACTTGGAAAAAGAATCTTTAAAAACGTGGATTTAAATTTTTGAGCATGCAGTTTAAAGAGACAATTTGAGGCACAGTGTGGAAACACATACAAGAGAGAAACAATGTTCTTATAAAGTTTGTGGGACATCTTTTCTTGAAAGCCATATTTATGTGGACATGTCCAAAATGTACTTTGAGAAAGAATATATTGTGAAGTGTGTATCTCTAGGGAACACAAACCTGAGAGTATATATGTGAGCACACACCGATGGGAAATGGTGTTCTTGTAATGTTTGAGGATCTTCTTTTCTGCTTAAAAGAACATACAGTAGTGAAATTGTATTCTTGTGAAGTGTGTGGATTTTCATTTTCACTTACATCATATTTTAATATTCATAAATAAGTCAATACTGAAGAGCAACCATATACAGAGTGACCCAAAAAAACAGGAACTTTTTAACCATCCAATAAAACCAAGAGTGATGGAAGAAAAATATTTTATTCATAGTAATTGAAACCTTAAAACATGCCATTTAAGAAACAATGATGGAATTTTCATTTTTAAAAAAATTACGTCCTGTAGATAGCTTCCTGTAAGAATGCATTGTTGAGATTCCTCATTGACTGCTGCAACATCTCAGCTGGGATACTGTGAATTTCATCTTGAATTCTAAATGGCGAAATGTTTACTTGCTCAAGGTCACTGTCTCGCAGTGTTGCCACTTGCTCATGTCTGGCAATACGCACTTCAAAAATTCCCGTTTTTTTGGGTCACCCTATATATGTAAAGTGTGTAGTTCATTGTTTTCATTCAATCAAATTTGGTGTGGCATATGTGAACGTATGATTTCTTGTGAAATCCGTGAGTCTACCATTACACTGAAACACAACATTCATACATAAGCAAATATACGTTGGGCAGAAAATATATTCTTGTGAAATGTAGTTTTTCTTTTCTAGGAAATGTAATTTGCTCTTGCATAGGTAAATCAAATCTAGTCTTGGATAAAATAACCTTTTGATCCACAAACAAGCACACACTGACAGGAAGCCATATTCTTGTAAAGTGTGTAGATTTTCTTTTACATAGAAATTCAGATTGCTCGCAAATAAGTGAGTACACAATGGGGAGAATCCATTCTTTTGCCAAGAGCGTGAGCTTAGATTAATGTACAAATCAAGCTTTCTGCTGCAAAGGGAAAAAATACAGGCATGAAGCCATGTTCTTTTAAATTTTGTGGGTCTACTTTTGTGTGTAAATTTGCTTTAATCAGTGAACACACTGTGGAGAAACCATTTTTTGTTAAGTGTGTGGATCTACTTTTGTGCAGAAATCAGCCTTAATCATGCATGAGCAAACACATACTGAGAAGAAATCATTTTCTTGTGCAGTGTGTGGATCTACTTTTGTGCAGAAATCAGCCTTAATCATGCATGAGCAAACACATACTGGGAAGAAATCATTTTCTTGTGCAGTGTGTGGATCTTCTTTTTCACGTCAATCAGCCTTAATCATTCATAATCGAACGCACACTGGTGAGAAGCCATTTTCTTGTGAAGTGTGTGGTTGTTCCTTTTCACAAAAGGCACATTTGGTGACGCATATGCGAACACACACTGGTGAGAAGCCATATTCTTGTCAAGTGTGCAACTCATCTTTTACTCAGAAGTCAAGTTTACTCTGGCATAAGAAAATACACAGTGGTGAGAAGCCATTTTCTTGTCAAGAGTGTGGATCTAGATTCATGAACAAATCAAACTTACTCCTCCATGAGAAAACCCTCACTTGCAAGAAATCACATTCTTGTGAATTGTGTGGGTCTACTTTCATGAGGAAATCAGGTTTAATCAGACATAAGCAAACACACACTGGGGAGAAACCATATTCATGTGAAATCTGTGGATCTTCTTTTGCACAGAAGTCAACCTTACACACACATAATCGAACACACACTGGTGAGAAACCATTTTCTTGTGAACGGTGTGGGTCTTCTTTTTCAGACAAATCAAGCTTAAACAAGCATAAGCGAACACATGCTGACAAAAAGGCAT
>OZ010575.1:121444982-121497482 GCA_963932145.1 Acanthosepion lycidas | reverse complement strand
GAAGCAATTCAGTCTATAGCCATCAATACACAAAATGTCTTGCTGCCATCAGTCAGTAATTTATCCTCACACACTGACCTTTGCCTCGTAAAGCCTTATGACCTCTAACCATATAAACTTTTGAATGTTTTTAATTCAACCCGAATTTAAAAGTTGTTTTTTCGTTGCAGCAGAGAAATTTCGGTTTGTATGTTTATCGTGAAAGTAAGAAAAAATCGCAATTTTTTTCGACAAGACATTTTATTCGTTGAAGATCGTGTTAACAAGACCTCTTCAAAAAGTGAGGTAAGAAAGTCAATATCTGAAGAAGTAAAAAACGTATACAAGCGTCAGACACCGTTTTCATTGTACGAATTAATTATCGTTTAATCCTAATCCATTCTGTCATGTATTAAGGCAGGATGGTAGTCTATATTTAATTTAACAATGAATAAAAAGACAACAATGTGTATTCTATGAAGAGACATATTTATTCCGGAAGTAGTAGCAGCAGCAGCGAAAGTGGCTGGTGCCGATTAAAGATTTCACACGCATCTCGTCTTTCTTTTAAAATAGATAAACCATCAAGGTTTATTCATTGGATCATATTGTAAGTGTTTCAATCTGTATTTTACTACTTGATTAAATTAAATATTAACAAACTTAATTTTTTTCAATTAGCGATTTAAATTCGATCGAACTTGGCTCAGATTTTAGTACGTATTGATCCAGACACTTTATTCCTTAAAAATCCATGTTGAATGTTTTTGTTGACGATAGCTTAACAAAAGTGCACATGAATTTTTGCTCATTATTTTAGGCGTGAACAGAAAAATCCAAGAATTAAAGTTTAACATTTAAAAATAAAAGCTAGGTACCTCCACGAAATCACTGGAAAAAAACCCCAAAAAAAACAGCATGTGATGAAGAAATGTCCCAATCTTAACAAAAACAAAGATTTATCTTCAACAAAATGTTTAAACTAAAGACTAAAAAGAGTAAAGTATTTTTTTGATCATTTTATTGAATTTTTTTTAATCCTTTTTAATTTAGAACATTCGAAATTTTGCGTTTTTTTTTTTGTTTTCGTCGGCAGATGGGCCGAAGATTACTAGGGAATTTTTAGTGTCTTTTTTGGTTTGGCGTTAAAGTTGGAAATCATTGTAAAAATCAAATAATTATCGGATTTTAATGAAACTTTCAGGACGTACCTACAAATGAATGAAGTTATTTTATAGCGACCTCCAGTAATTTAAGGAAAACAGCTTGCTGCGTAATGAAAAAAAAAAAAGGCCACAAACTTAAAAATAAAGTTTTATCGTCAAAATGTTTGTTATTATTAAGACTAAGAGGAAAGACAAAAGCATTTTTCTATTAATTATCTTAAAAAAAATAATTAATGTTTTCTGACACGTTCGAAATTTTGATTAAATTATTGTTTTGTTCACGTCATCGCGGTGGCATAACATAACATATATAACAACATTGACTTTTTTGCGCTTTTTTCTGTTGAAAACGCATTAATTTGGAAATTCTTGTAAAAATCAAATAATTGTCCGATTTTAATGAAATTTTCAGGACTTATTCGCATAAATTACTTTTGAAATTCTTTTTTAGAAAATTTTGGTAAATTTTTTTTTTTTTTTTTACATATTTTAATTTTACCCCCACTTATTTAATTTCATGAGATTTCGCAAAATGCCTTTTTTTTACCTGATTTTTTTTTTATTCGTTAAAAAGACTCCTTGGAGAATTTAAATTACCTAATTTCTTTTTCAAATTTGCAATATTCTAACTAAGAATCTGCTCTGAATTGAAAAATAATAAAATTTATTATTATTAAATAAATGCAATATAACTCTGACATTATTGAATTAAAAAAGCTTTTAGTTTTAATTAATAGCTTTTAAGTTAAGGACACTACTGAAGAAATAAAATTTTCCCGATGAATAATGAATTTTTACAAGAATTTTTCTTTTTTTTTTTTTTTTTTAAATCCTTTTAAAAATAATGCAACTATGTTATTTTGTATTCAAATTCACATCCAGAATTTGACTTAATTACACTTAGAGTCTAAGTGTAATTAAAGTTTATTTCCTATGATACTTAAACTTATAGTAAATTGTTTCAAATGAAATTAATTTAAATCACCTAATATTCCCGAAATAAAATTTCAGAAAAGTATTTTATTTGGAAGATTTTTTAATAAAAAAGAATTACATTGTGATAAAAAAGATGACCAAAAATGGGGCCACAAATGAGCAATTTTTTTAGATAAAAAAAAAATCCTTCAAGTCAGTTTAAATTAGTTTTTGAAATACAGCAAATAATTTGTTTATTGGAAATATTAAATTTATTCTTTTAACGTGAAATTAAAACTAAAAAGTAGGTCTGTCCCTTTGGTCACCCAAAAACGCATAGCATGAAGAAAAAAAGGCCCCAAACTTAAAACAAAATTTTATCGTGAAAAAGTTTGTTATTATTAAGATTATATTATTAAGGTATTTTTCAATTATTTAAAAAAAAAAATTTTTTCATTTGCAGCATGTTTTAAATTTAGGTTGAAAATCTTTTTTTTTTTTTTTTTTTTTTTTTTAGGTCAAAAATTAGGTAATAATTAGCATTACTTGTTTTTCACTGTTTTCAGTTGAAAAAAAAACACATTGATTTGGAAAATCTTGCAAAAATCAAGTACTTGTTGGATTTTAATGAAAACTTCAGAACTTATTCACAAATGAATGAAATTATTTTAGAAATGTTCGTCTCTTTGAAAGTCACGGTATGAATTTTTTTTTTTTTTTATATATGTTACACCCCTCGAATTTAATTTTATGAAAACTTCAAAAATTTATTTTTGCAACCTGAATTTTTTTTTTTTTTTTTATTAAATGCACAAGACTCTGAAGATTCTAAATCATCGATATTTTTGGTAAAAAAATGCACAAAATTGTCCAAACCTTTACCTCAATTGTAAAAATACAAAACCCAATAAAACTAAAACAATATTTAATTAAAAAAGCTTTTTATGACTTTTCTGAATAACATATACTAAGGTAATTTTTATCTGAAAGAAAAAAAAATTTTGATGAAAAATGAATTTTTACAATAATTTTTTTCTTTTTTTTTTTTCTATTTTAAATACACAATATGACAAAATGTTATATATTTTAAAATTAAGTTTCTTTATGCAGCCTTAGGGGAATGACATATGTTCTCTACTTTTTAAAGATCATAAATTTGAAAGCTTATTAAAATCTGACAATTGTTGATATTTTTAAAATAATTTTTTAATATTCCAAAATCGTCTCCAACGAAAATATGTATGCACAGCTTTGAAATAATGTTACATGAGGTAGACTTGTTTCTCTTGATAGAAGCAAGTTCTTTTTACTTCAGAAATTACTTTGCATTCGTTCAGTTAACAACACAGCAAAGTTTGAAATCGATTGCATAGCATTTCAATGTTAATTTTATTAATAAATAAAATATGTATAAAACTCCCATGACTAACATGTCACAAGTATTAATAAATAGAAAAAAAAAATCTGCCTTAATAAAAAGAAATAAAATCTCATTTCATTAAGTTAACCTGTTTCAATTATGAAATTTAATGGTGTTTCATGTAATTTTTATATTCTCAGAAAAATATTTCATGACAAATAATACAACTCAATTTAAAAAAATGTTGTTACTGTTTTATTTTTACTTGTAAAATTTGATTTTTTTTTCATAATTTAAATGTTATTTTCAGTGCAGAAATTTTTCCTCAAACGTAAAAATTTGAAAGTGAATTTTTTTTTTTAATTTACTAACCAGGTTCACTTAAAATTAGAATGAATTACATCACTTTTGTGCTACCGTACGATAAATTCGCCTGACATAAGTTGTCAATATATTGACGTACATTAATTAACGCCCCTCAAACACGGTGGTTGGAAATATCTCTATTAAAAAATTTTCTGCTAAAAAAGTAAGTAATGTTTGTTTCAAATTACATTAAACATACTTTAATCATTCTAAATTTTCTAAGATAACAAAAGAAAAAGGTGTAACTGAATTTTACATGATTTTTGTTTGATACATTTGATTTTTCTTTACAAACTCTGGCAGAAATGGCCGCTAAGATCGAATTTACAAAATTTTTTGATTCGAGAAAAACAAGATTTTTAAATAAAATTTTTAACATTTATAGGAAGGATTAAAAAATCTTAAAAAATATTCAGAAAATACTTTGGTCTTTCCTCTTTAATACTAACATAAACATTGACACGTTAAAAAATTTTTTTATCAATTTGGGGACCTTTTTCTCCAGGGTATACCACTTTTTTAACGTTATATGGGACAGACCTACATAAAAGTGTCAAGAATGACTTTTCATTTTCTCACATTCATTTTAAACCTCAGTTATCGCTTTTTTCTGTTTTTTGTTGAGGTACGTAATTTAAATCATCAGTTTTTTGTCAAACAGAAACTGTTTACAAAAATCTGGTCTGAATCATAAAATAAAATTGCATTAAAACTATGGCCTTATTTAATTAGAAAAGCTTTTAATTGTTTTATAAATAGGATATATTAAGAAAAATCTTTTTCAATGAATAATCAATTGTTTTCTTTTTATTTTAAATTTTAATTAGAATGATATATAAATTTTGATACAAAGGTGATATTGCTATTAACTATTTATAAATCATAAATGAAAAATTTATTACAATTCATCAATCCCTAATATTTTAAAATTGATTTTGAGGCTTTGTGTGTGTATAAACGTGTCAGTTTTTATAAATATAGGAGCCCTGCTTTTACCTAAAACTACCCTTGTTCATCATTCTCATGCATTTGACTATCAGTTAAAAGACTGCGAGCCTTGTTTGTCATTGTCCCTGATATTCAACTTGGAATATAAATTCTTATATTTCTTAGACTTCTTTTAATGTATTTTAATATCAATTCCCTTTCACTATTTATTTCTAATATTATTTATTGGCATGGTTGGCAAATCATTGGCTAATTGACAATTGATTCAACCTTTATAAAATAAAGATTTCTTTATAGTTGGTTTACATTTTTTAATAATTTACTAAGTGTTTATAAATTGATGAATAAAAAATTCTTTGCACATCTATTTCTTTATAAATTCGTAAATGATAAATATTTCATTGCATTAGTTTTAATATGATTGTATTAGTATTTTAAGATGTAAATATAAAATTATTCTTGTAAATAATCTACTAAAAAAATAGTGTTTTATATTTTTGTTGTCAATTCTCGAGAACTAAAAAATGTATGAATTCACTTTCATCATATGTTTAGGGTTTATTACAATTCTAATCATTGCTTTTTAAAACAACAAACATTGCCAAGGAGCAAGGGTAGTTAAAATAATAGCAGTGTCAAAGGAAAAACTGTTCCTTTGACCCTCCATTTCTTTACAGGCATGAAGTTCCAACTTTGCCAAACTTTTTATTAAATCCATGTCAATATAATACCAGACAGTAATTTTATATAAGGTTTTTGTATCAAATATTGCATGCATTCAAACCTCTTGAAATATGTCATGAGGTTTCTTTAATTTATTCAATCTCTGGAATAGAATTTTTTTTTTTTTTTTTTTACAGACATGTCTGTCAACAAATCAGTTTCAATGGCTGATGTTTTGGTAATGTAAATCAGAGAAAGTATGGAAAACTACTCCAAAAAACAATCTTCATACTGCAGAGAATCCATGTAAAGTTTGTGGTGCTACATTTTTATGAAAGCCATATTTGATCCAACTTTTACAAACACAGAAAAGGCATGTTGTGAATTGTTTCTCTTCAATGATATCACACTGGAGAGAAACCATATTCATGTAAAGTGTGTGACACTTCCATTTAAAAAAAAATCATTTGGTTGTACACAAGTGAACACTCACTGATGTAAGCCATTTTATTGTCAAATTTGTGGCTATTCTTTTGCAGAGTTATCAAGTTTACATGTGCAAACACACACTGGTGATAATCCATTTCTTGGGAAATGTGTGGCTCTTCCTTTGTACACAAATCAACCTTACTCAGATATAATCAAACATACACTACAAGAAACCATATTTTTATGAAGTTTGTGAGTCTTCCTTCGCAGATAAATCAACCATAACCTGCTGAGAAACTGTTGTTCTTTTGAAGTAGGTGGGTTTTCTTTCCACAGAAATTACACTTATTCATCCATAAACAAACACACACTGGTGATAAACAAAAAATCTTGAAGTGTGTGCATCTTCTTTGGAACAGAAATCAGGCTTACTCATCCATAAGTGGACGAGGTGAGAAACCATTTTCTTGTGAATTTTGTGGATCTGCTTTTGCAGAGTAACTGAGCTTACTAATGCATGAACGAAAACACACTGGTGAGAAGCCATTTTCTTGTGAAGTATGTGTGTCGTCCTTCACACAGAAATCAAACTTACTCAGGCATATGCGAATACACACAGGTGAGAAACCATTTTCCTGTGAAGATTGTACAGCTTCTTTTGTACGAAAATCAAGCTTACACCTGCATATGAAAACACACAGAGGTGAGAAGCCATTTTCTTGTGAAGTATGTGGGTCTTCCTTTGCACAGAAATCAAACTTATTCAGGCATATGCGGACACACACTGGTGAGAAGCCATTTTCTTGTGAAGTGTGTGGGTCTTCCTTTGCACAGAAATCAAACTTACACATTCATAAGCGGACACACACTGGCGAGAAGTTATTTGCTAGTGAAGGTTGTGGATCATCTTTTACTGAGAAATCAAGCTTATTTATGTATGAGCAAAGACACGCCCGTGAGAAACCATTTTCTTGTGAAGTTTGTGGATCTTCCTTTGCACATAAATCAACCTTATGCCTGCATCAGCGAACACATACTGGTGAGAAGCCATTCTCTTGTGAAGTTTGTAGGGCTTCCTTTGGACATAAATCAACCTTACGCCTGCATAAGCGAACACATACTGGTGAGAAACCATATTCTTGTGAAGTATGTGGGTCTTCTTTTGCACAGAAAATAACCTTACTCCGGCATATGCGAACACACACTGGTGAGAAGCCATTTTCTTGTGAAGTGTGTGGGTCTTCCTTTGCACAGAAATCGAACTTGGTCATTCATAAGCGAACACACACTGGTGAGAAACCATTTGCTTGTGAAGTTTGTGGATCTTCTTTTGCAGAGAAACCAAACTTACTTATGCATGTGCGAATACACACTGGCGAGAAGCCATTTTCTTGTGATTTATGTGGGTCTTCCTTTGCACGACAATCAAGCTTACTGAGGCATATGCGAACACACCGGTGAGAAGCAATTTCCTTGTGAATTCTGCAGGTCTTCCTTTGCCCAGAAATGAAACTCACTCATCTACAAGCAGACACAATGGCTAGAAGTTATTTGCTTGTGAAGTTTGGTTCTTTTGCTGGAAAATCAAGCTTACCCATGCATGAGCAAAGACACACTGCTGAGAAGCAATTTTCTTAAGATTTTAGTGCTTCCTTTGGAAATAAATCCTTACGTCTGCTTAAGCAAACACACACTGGCAAGAAACCATATTTTGCGAAGTTTGTTGGTCTTTTTTTGCTGAGAAATCAAGCTTACTCATCCATAAGTATACATACACATTGGCTAAAAAACATTTTCTTGTGAAGTGTGCGGACTTACTTTTTCACAATCACCATCTTTGCATGCGTTTATGCAAACACGCATATGCATGAACCATTTTCTTGTGAAGTTTGTGGGTCTTTTTTTTGCAGAGAAATCAAGCTTAATCTTGTATAAGTAAATGCATTGATGGAAACTATATTCCTGTGAAGTGCATGTTTCTTTCCTTTTGATGAAATCATGTTTATTTGTCAATAAGCAGATACACACTCACAAGAAACTGTGTTTGAGTGAAGTGTGTCTTTTTTTTATCCCAGAAATCAAGCTTACTCATCTGTAAGTGGACACATACTTGCAGGAAACAATATTCTTCAGACATGTGTTGGGTCTTCTGCACAAAAATCAGACACACTGGGAAGAAACCATTTTCTGGTGAAGTTTGTGGGTCTTTAGTATAAAAATTAAATCTGTATTCTTGGGGTGGGTGCTTTCTTTTTATGGACATCACATTTGCTAGACAAATTTCTCCACATTGATTTCTGATTCTTGTTTGCATAGGTGTGCACAAACACTGGAGAAAGTTCAGATGTACATAGCGAACTAAACACAGGGTGGAATTGGACCCAGATGAGAAAACGAAAACATGATTCCTATTTCCATTATATGGGTTCTTCATTCATGGATGCATTTGACATGGTCTTCGAGTTTAATTTATTTGGCACATGAGATAAATTTGCTGCTAGGCAATAGACTAATGGACCAAATTTTCCTTTGGCAACAGAACCAGCTCTCTTCTGCCACCCCTTTTACCTGTCTCAATTTAACTACCTGGGGCCCAGAATTACTTATTCCAGCTCATATAAGCCTGTAACACAAAGTTTCTACCACCTGTGCAAATGGCACTTGATCCGCAAAAAATATTTATTTATCTCACTATCATTCTCATTATTAGCTGGTTGATGGAAAATTTAGACGAGGGTCCCATGTTGCAAAATCTATGACAGAACTAAAACAATATCCCCAAAATGTCTTTCTCTTTGTCTCACTCACTCTCTCTCTCTCTTTGTCTCACTCACTCTCTCTCTCTCTTTGTCTCACTCACTCTCTCTCTCTCTTTGTCTCACTCACTCTCTCTCTCTCTTTGTCTCACTCACTCTCTCTCTCTCTTTGTCTCACTCACTCTCTCTCTCTCTTTGTCTCACTCACTCTCTCTCTCTCTTTGTCTCACTCTCTCTCTCTCTCTTTGTCTCACTCTCTCTCTCTCTTTTTCTCACTCACTCTCTCTCTTTTTCTCACTCACTCTCTCTCTTTTTCTCACTCACTCTCTCTCTTTTTCTCACTCACTCTCTCTCTTTTTCTCACTCACTCTATCTCTCTCTTTTTCTCACTCACTCTCTCTCTTTTTCTCACTCACTCTATCTCTCTCTTTTTCTCACTCACTCTATCTCTCTCTTTTTCTCACTCACTCTATCTCTCTCTTTTTCTCACTCACTCTATCTCTCTCTTTTTCTCACTCACTCTATCTCTCTCTTTTTCTCACTCACTCTATCTCTCTCTTTTTCTCACTCACTCTATCTCTCTCTTTTTCTCACTCTCTCTCTCACTCACTCTCTTTTTCTCACTCTCTCTCTCACTCACTCTTTTTCTCACTCTCTCTCTCACTCACTCTCTTTTTCTCACTCTCTCTCTCACTCACTCTCTTTTTCTCACTCTCTTTCTCACTCACTCTCTTTTTCTCACTCTCTCTCTCACTCACTCTCTTTTTCTCACTCTCTCTCTCACTCACTCTCTTTTTCTCACTCTCTCTCTCACTCACTCTCTTTTTCTCACTGTAATATCCTGCGCAAGAGGCTATCGATGCTTGCTAGACATCGATTAATACGTTGATAGGATGTCAGGATGGTTGTTGATTGTCTCTCAGGTGATGGTAGCGCTGCTATCCCCTTTTGCTGTGTAGCTGCTGATTAAGATTAACCGGATGTCCAGAGGGGACCTAACTCTTGTGTCTCTAGGCGTTATCTCCCTTCTGTTGCTGGGATATTACAATGCTTTCTTTTTTTTCTTTTTTTTTTTTTTGAGAGGGGTTTAGCAATCGAATCTTTTGATTGGCCGTCTTGCTCGACCTGTGCGCCTGAGGTTGGGAGTATGTTGTGCCTGGGTGTCTTTAGATTTTGGTGGTGTTGTAGTGTGTGTGTAGTTTTCATCTTCACATGAAGAGTAATTGAGTGGGTTGTGTGTGGGGCTTGTTGGTGGTTTCGGAATTTTCTTGAAAAAGGTGGCATTTCTTGTAGTTTGGTTGCCCTCATGTGGCAGTTATCATGGATCCCTTTTTCTTTGTCACAGTCATTGGGTTAGGTTGGTAGGGTGTGAGAGCCTTTGAGGTGTCGTCGTTTTTTATAATGGCTGTGTCACCCACTCTGAGATCATTGGGTTTCACGTATGTTTTCCTGTCAGCGTATCATTTTATAGTTGTCTTGGCTTGTGTGTCACGCTCTCTGATGCTGTAGTCTCCAGCTATTGGTGTGATCAAGTGTGGCAGGCGGTTTTTTATGGTCTGGCCAAATAGGACTGAGGCCGGGGGTACACCTGTGGTGCAGTGTGGCGTTGTTCGGTAGTCCAGTAGGAATTTGAATAATTCCTGCTTCCAGCTTCGGCCTTTGATTAGGGCAGCCTTGATGGACTTTTTCACAATGCGCATAAAGCGCTCCGTTTCAGCATTGGCCTGGGGCCACAGGGGTGTTATCTTCCTGTGTTTGAAGGAGGTGTAGTCTTTGAAATCGCTGCTGTTGAATGGTGAGCCATTGTCCGTTTTGAGAGATACTGGTACCCCAAACTCCGCAAATATTTTGTCCAGGCGGGGTATCACTGATGTCGTTGAGATGGAGTCTAGGATGTTGACAAACAACGTAGCGTGAGTACTCGTCTGTGACGACAAGTAGATATTTCCCATTTTGGAGGTGTCCAAAGTCAGCGTTGACTTCTGTCCATGGAGCCACTGGTAGTGGGGACATTTGCAGTGGTTCTCTTGCAGGTTTGTGGGTGCTGATCTGGCAGGTGTGGCAGTTCCTGATGTTTTCTTCTACTAGGGCTTGCATGTTTTTGAACCAGACCTTTTCTCGAAGGAGGGCCATGGATTTCACGATGCCTTGATGTCCGGTATGTGCGATTTGGGCGGCTCTGCTTTGTAGTGTCTTGGGCAGTACTATCCGGCGTCCTTTGAGAATGATGCTGTCGTTGTGTGCTAGTGAGAGTTTGGAATGTTGCTTTATCTATGTCATCGTCAATACCGTACCACTTGTTGGTGAGGAGGGCTTGAATGACGGCTGTGAGTGTCTTGTCCTTTGTGGTTTCCATTGCAGTTTCTTCAATCATCATTGCTTTGGGGGTTGATGTTGAGAGGATGTAGTTTATATATTCTTCTGCTACTTTTTGTTCTCTGTCGCTCGGTGGCAGGTATATAGGGTGATGGCTGAGGTAGTCAGCTGGGTTATCATGACCTGGTCGGTATATGACGGTCATGTTGTACGGTTGTGTTCTCAAGACCCAGTGTTCAATGCGTGCCAATAGTTGAGAGCGGGTGTTGTTAAAAATTGATGTCGAGGGTTTATGATCTGTATGCACAGTAAATGGTGCTCCGAAAATGTATATATGAAAATGTTCACATGCCCATGTGATAGCAAGGGCTTCGCGTTCTGTTTGGGAGTATCTTTGTTCAACTGCCGATAATGCTCGGCTTGCAAATTGTACTACCTGTCCACTTTGTGACAGCACGGCAGAGATGCCTACGGGGCTAGCATAGGTGTATATCTCAGTGTGTTTGTTCAGGTCAAAGTAGGTGAGTGAGTATGCTTTGCTCAGGGCATCCTTGATTTTTTTTTTAAGCATTCACTGTGGCATTCAGTCCAGGACCACTGTGTGTTTTTTTTTTTTGTTAGTTGACGTGGGTCATAAGTCAGGGTCGCGTAGTTTGGAATGAATTGTGCACCACAGAAGTTAGTCATCCCCAACAAGCTTCTGACTTCTGATGCATTTTTAGGGTTGGGTAGTTTTTATTTTGAGGCTGCCTGGGCTGATGCCTTCGTTGCCAAAAGTGTGTCCGAGGAATTCCAGTGACCTTTTGTTGTACTCACATTTGCTGCCATTGAGGGTGAAACCTTTTTCATGAATTCACTGGAATATTGCGCGGAGGTTTTGGTCGTGGTCCTGCTGGACTGATCCAAAACAAAGGATGTCATCACTGATGTTGATGGCTCCATTAATCCCTGCAAGTGCTCGACTGATTTCTTCCTGGAATATCTCACTGGCGGAGTTGACACCAAAGAATAGCCTTTTGTATCTGTATAGGCCGAGGTGTGTTGCAACGGTCATTATGTAACGGACTCTTCAGCTAGTTCCAATTGGTTGTAACCTTGATTGAGGTCTAATTTGCTGAAGATATTAGCTCCTGATAGAATGGTTTTCAGTGTCGGGATTGGGTGTCGTTTCCTTTTAATGGACTTGTTCGCTGCTCTCATATCAATGCACACCCTGATTTTGTTTTGGTCCCTTTTCGGTACGACCACGATGGGGGATACCCATGGGGTTGGCCCTTCTGCTTTTTCAATAACCCATAGTTTCTCATCTTTGTATATTTGTTCCTCCACGTCTTTCCTTACGTGGAAGGGGATCCTGCGGTATCTCTGGGCAACAGGTGGTATGGTTTTATCTATGTGTAGGTGAACCTTTTTCCCTTTGAGTTTACCTAGGCCATTGAAGAGGTCTGCATGGTCGTCCAGAAGTTTAAGGGTGGAGGGAGGGATTTGTGTGTCAGAGTCACTGATATGGTTGATTGAGAGTTTGTGTGCAGATTGCAGTCCTAGCCTTTTGCATGTCCCCCAGCCGATAATGGGCTTTTCTGGGCTCTTTATCACATGTATGTCGGCCTGGCAAGCGGTGCCCATGAATTCTAGACGTATATTGAATCGGCCTAAAACTGGGGTGGTTTCCTTTTCACCAAACCCAGATATTACCATTTTTGTGGGTCGGAGATGGGGTGCTGGTCTCAAACGTTTGAAGTCTGCCTCAGACAGGATGTTAATGGTGGCACCTTAGTTGGCTAGTGCGTTGAACATCTGGCGGCTATAGCCAAAAGACACGTTAAAGCAAGGAAGGTTTTTCATCTTACCTGTGTGGAACAGGTATTCTGTATCACTACCGCTGCTACATGGGTTCCGTTGGTCATTTTCAATGCGGTTCACCGAGCATCGATTGGACTGTGTTCGTGGGGGACAATTTGTTTTCCGTTGTCTGTTTCTGTCGTTTAATCTTCTGAAACAGACAGAGGCAAAGTGTCCCCACTTTCCGCAGTATATGCACTGGGTATGAAGTGCAGGGCAAGACGTCAGTCCCTACTCATGAGGGTATTTGCCGTTGCAATTCCTGCACTGGTATTGCCGGGGATAGTTGCTTGATCAGCGCTGTTCGTACGCGACTTTGTTTATTGGCGCGGTTGTAGCAGTAGCGGTGTTGTTGTCTTCCAGTCGCATTGTTTGTAAGTGCAATGCTATCGTCTCCGTTGTCCTTGCGTAGTTTATTAAGTCATGTAGTGACATATCTGAGTTCATGAGTCCCTTCTGGCGGACTTTTTCCGACAGGCAGCCTGTAATTAATTGGGACTTCACCTCGGAATCTATGTTGGAAAAACAGCACATAGCTGCAGCTTCCTTTAGTTTGCGGTAGAAGTCTTCGATGCCAGGGCTATTTTGTTTAATTTTTCGGAACACGAATCGGTTGTATTCCGTGTCGTTTTCAGGGTTGAAGTGGTTGTGCACCGCTGAGACAAGCTTGTCGAAATGTCTCATTTTTTTTCCGGTATGACTCGCTCCTGTGGTATTTCATCGATGATGTCATTCGTAGCCTCGCCGACAAACGTTAGTAAGATTGCTTTTTGCCGTTTGTCATCCTGAATGTTGTGCGCGATAAAATAGTTTTTCAGTCTGTTTACATATTTTGTCCATCTTGCTGTTTGGCTGTTGACTCACAATCAAATTTGGGGTAGTGTCGTAAGGCGGCTATATTGGTTATTTTCGAACACATGTTGAATTTATTTTTTTTAAGTGTGTTGATGTTCTGTTTGTGTTTTTTTTTTTTTTTTTTTTTGAGAGTAATGACTTAGTCCTCGTCACCAATGTAATATCCTGTGCAAGAGACTATCGATGCTTGTTAGACATCGATTAATGCATCGATAGGATTTCAGGATGGTTGTTGATTGTCTCTCGAGTGATGGTAGTGCTGCTATCCTCTTTTGCTGTGTAGCTGCTGATTAAGATTAACCGGATGTCCAGAGGGGACCTAACTCTTGTGTCTCTAGGGGTTATCTCCCTTCAGTTGCTGGGATATTACACTCACTCACTCTCTCTTTTTCTCACTCACTCTCTCTTTTTCTCACTCACTCTCTCTTTTTCTTTCTCTCTCTCTCTCTCTTTCTCACTCTCTTTCTCACTCTCTTTCTCACTCTCTTTCTTACTCTCTCTCTTTCTCTCCCACTCTCTTTCTCACTCACTCTCTTCTTCTCTCACTCACTCTCTTCTTCTCTCACTCACTCTCTTCTCCTCACTCACTCACTCTCTTCTCCTCACTCACTCACTCTCTTCTCCTCACTCACTCACTCTCTTCTCCTCACTCACTCACTCTCTTCTCCTCACTCACTCATTCTCTTCTCCTCACTCACTCATTCTCTTCTCCTCACTCACTCTCTCTCTTCTCCTCACTCACTCTCTCTCTTCTCTCTCTTTTCTCACTCTTTTCTCACTCTCTTCTCTCTCTTTTCTCACTCTCTTCTCTCACTCTCTCCTCTCTTTTCTTGCTCACTCTCTTCTTTCTCACTCATTTCTCTGCTTTCTCACTCACTCTCTCTCTTATTTCTCTCTCTCTACTTTCATCATCCAAGAATGCTGGTTAGATATGACAGGACTAAAAAAACAATATCCCACACAAATCTATCTTCCATCATATACTTAATCCATTCGTATTTTTTAAAAAATCGAGGAGAAAGTCATTAACTGACATATCTGCAATATATATATATATATATATATATAAGTTTTTCATATCCAAAATATTTTAAAGTTGCATTCTTGCAGGACATGAAAATCTAAAGTATCGTATGTATTTGTAATAAAGACAACTGGAAAATCAGTTATATATTCAACTATGATATATGAAAAATTCATAACTGTCTTTATTTTTAAAACCAAAAGAAACAGTAAAATTTATAGGATTACTCTGCCTTTTCTGTCAGGAAACATGCTATGTGGTATTTTACAGAGCAGAGGAAAAGGAAAGACTCTTGCTTTTTCTCTCTATTTCACTTTCTTTCTCTCTCTCTTCCTCTTCTTTCTCGCATTGCTTTCATCATCCAAGAACACTGTAGGCAACTTTATAGACAAATACAGAACTTTTTGTTTTTCTTTTTGGGCTGGGAAAATTTGTAATTTGTCGACACTAAATGTCAAGCACTTTTATCAGTAGCTAACTTAGGTCTGCCCCATGTGATTGCGTACTCATTAAAATGTAGAAATAAAATGAGCATCATCAACACCTCTTGCTTTTTTATTTTTATTTCAAAAGTCAAGAAAGCATCTGAAAAATGCGTTTTGTAAAGAACGTGTTTTCCAGAAGTGGTTTTCAGTTTCATTTGGTTAGTTTGACAGTTCAAGATGCACCTTACCCTGGCCAGTGAACTGAAAACAGACTGGCAAGAAACCATATTTTGTGAAGTGTGTGGGTCTTTTGTATAAAAATTAAACATACCTGTGAGAATCTACATTCTTGTGGTGTGTCCGGCACATTTGCTAGACAAATTTCTCCACACTGAGTTCTGATTCTCATTTGCATATTGTCTATAAAACTGAAGGATATCTTGGTATATGTAGCCAATAAAACAAAGGTGAAATAACACTGGTGAGAAAACGGCAATATGATTCCTGTTTTCATTGGTTATTCATTCACAGATGCACTTGTATGGTCTTGGAGTTTAATTAGTTGACTTGATATAAATTTATTGCTTGGCAATAAACTAATGAACCATATCTTCTCTTTGGCCAGCAAGAGAATCGACTCACTTCTACCACCCCTTCTAATCATCTCAATTTAGCTACCTGGGGCTCAGAACTACTCATTCCAATTCATAGAAGCCTGTGGCACAAAACTTCAACTTTTTTGGTAAGTGGCACTTGATCCCAAGAGTATTTATCACACTTCCATTCTCATTATTGGCTGCTCAGTTGAAAAGCTTGGTCAAGGATTCTATGTTTCAAAATCTACATTACAACTAAGCCAAAGAGATCATCCCAAACAAATCTATCTTCCAACATATATTTAATGCATTTGTATTTTCAAAAGAAAATCAATGAGAAAGTCATCTTTATAGAAACTAGTTTTCAGTGCTCACACCCAGTGACTTTCCAAACAAAGGAACACACTGAAAAATCACTGAACGTGAGGAGCTCTGACTTATTAGTAACTTAAAGTCTGATGTTGAGAAGCCTGGTATTAATAGAAACAAATCCTATTTCAAACTCAATATCATACCCAATTACCATATTAAAACATACTGAAACTTTATTTTCTACCTTATAGCAAACAATTATGAATATGCCAAAAAGATTCCACAATACAACACACACCATTTCAATCAAAGTTTCTGTTGGTTATAAATTAACATCACCATGTGAAATGTTAGAAAACTAAAATCCTATTTTTCTTGAGCCTACTTTCTGGAAAACTTCTTAGAAAAACTCAGAAATTTTGACTTTCAAAGAGAAAGATGCGACTATCTCCAAGCCAAACACAAGGGAAGACATTGGCTCCAAGCCAAACACAAGAGAAGACATGGCTACATAGCTTTTTCCTTTCCCCACAGTACATCATGGCAGAAACATAATAAAGGCCTTTCCTCAATCAGAACCATTTCCTGTGGATCAACTATTTAAATGTCTTTTCTAAACCCCAGTTTTTTCTGTGAAGTAACTACTCAAAAACTACTTTTTAACCCTTTTCAATTCCTGTACATGTTTGTAAATACAATTGACTTATTTAACAGGAATAACCATGTTTTCTCTATTTTGTTTTATTATTGTTTTGAATTCAGATGTTCAGATTCTTATTAGGCTGGTGCAAAAATAATGTCGTTTTCCAAAGAAAAACGACATTATTTCTGCACCAACCTAATAATATAAAAATCCCTGGACAACAGAATTTTTACAATATGCATTCACCAGGCACATACTTCACATTAAACAAGATGTGTGGATAGTGACAACATCTCTTCATATTGTGGGTACCAGGTTGGCACTTCCTGACTGGTAGTTAGAAGCCCAAGGTCTTGCATAGCATCTTGAGATGCTGCTCTGATTCATAGTTGCATATTATTGGGGTTCTTGCAGTACCATGTCATGCATGGAAGGGTGTCCCTGTAAGCACCTCTGTTGGGCAACCCCTAGGCCACACTATGTTGCAGTCTGTGCCAATTCCCTCCCTGCACATGTTACATTAGATGACCGACCGCTACTACTACCCCAGGGTTTTCCTTACCAATATAGCCCATTATGATTCTAAATAACCAAAGATATAAATTGAAACCAGCTCAATAAAAAAAAAAAACACCAAAACCCCTCAAACTTCTTTCTCCAACATTCATGGTATTCTTACCAACTTCTGCAGTGTGGAATTTTCCCTCTCCAAAAAGTCTCCAGATATTCTAGCTCTCTGTGAAATTAATCTTAATTCTTCAATCCCCTCCTCTGATTTCTCAATTCCTGGCTACCTTCTTCTCCTTAGGAATAACTCTGGTTATTGTCTATGAACATCTCCAACTGCCTAGGGAATTCTCTCTTTAATCTCCAGACCATTCATACATGTATCCCTGTGTCTCTCTACTTAACTCAGCCAGCTGTCTCTTCTTTCTCTAATGTTCCCCTTCCTCTCATGACTACTGCATGCTAAATAATATTTCTGATAATATAGACAAAGCCATCACCCTACATCCATTTGCAAATGTATTTGTGTTCAATGATTTTAATGCCCACCATACCAGGTGGCTTAAACACTGTCACTGACCCCGTTGACATCCAAACCCTTAACTTCTCAATCTCTCACATAAGTGGTTGACTTCCCTATGTATTTCCCCGATAACACTGATGAACAGGCTTCTCTTCTTGATCTTGTTTTTTCCTCTATCTCTGACTCTTGTACTATGCAGTTCTCCCCACTTGGCAACTCTGATCATGCAGTAGTGTCTGTAAACATCTCCTTCTGTCCCCCACCAGCCAAGAACATCCTACCAACAGAATGCTGGTCTTCTATGTAAGCTTTAGGACTATTGTATTACAGGACAATTGTTTGATTTCATCCAATTGTTCTTATCAAGTCATCAAATGAAGGTCATTCTGAACAGGCTCTCTTCCAGATCCTTTCACGGGAATGTGGGTGACTCCCAAGGCTCTGTCCTGGGTCCTACACTGTTTCTGACCTTCATAAATGATCTTTCTGGTCATCAGTTCCCAAGTGGGCATTTATGCAGATGACACTACCATTTACTCCTGTCTCAATAGCAAATCTGTCAGAGCTGACAAAGTTAACCTGGCTGCTGCTGTTGAAAATGACCTCCAATCAGTGGTTAACTGGAGCAGGAAATAGCTTGTAAATTTTAATACCTCCAAAATGAAACTGCTCTCATTTAACCACAATAAAGAAAATTCCCTGTCCACCATCAACATGGTTGATGCTTGACTCCTGAAGAGCATCAGTCTGCCTCTTGTTGGCCTCACCTTTTCAAATGACTTGAAGTAGAACAACTACATTGACTCAATAGCTGCATCTACTGCAAGGAAAGTTTGTCCACTGTGTAATGTCAGAAAGTTTTTCTCATCAGAGTTCATCTTTACAAATCTACCATTCAGCCATGCATTGAAAACTGCTGCCATATCTGACCTGGTGCTCCTGTTATTCATCTTGGGGGTCTTGACAAAATCCAAAGAAGGATCTGAAATGTAATCAATCATGTCTTGGCATCTCGACTTCAGTCAGTTTCTCACAAATACAATGTGGCTTTTTCTCTATCTTTTCTACAAATATTTTCATGGCAACTGTTCTGTCGAGCTTTTTTCTCTGGTGCCCCGCTTTTGTGAATTTAAATGCGCTACTAGATTGACATCTAGGTCCTACCTTTTTGCTGATGAATTAGTTGAACTGCCACTTCTACTCCAACAGTTTCTTTTCTCAGACTTCCCACCTGTAGAATTCTCTTTCGTTCCCTTGCTTCCTTGATAACTACAATCTCAAAAATCTAAATGCAACATCAATTGCTGCCTCCTGTCTTGAATGCTGTTCATGATTTATCACTTGTTAGTAATTCTACGTCAGCTCAACATAGTCACAACACTACTTCTATTAAATTTTGTGTGCCAACTTTATCCATGCACAGCAAACATGCTCTCGAACAAAACTACAGCCATAAAAAATACAGCAGAATGACGAAACCAATTCAATGTGGAGTATTGAAAAAAGACAAAATTTTAATAGCAAACACTGAACAATAGACACTACCACGGCAGTTTTCAGAGCATGTTACATTCAACTAGAAAATACGACAACACTCTGATGACAGCACAAATACATTTTGTCAAATCATGCATTTCAGTCATGCTTCCTACACATTTTCTCTCATCAGTAGTCCATTTACCAACATTTTTCTCTCACTTTCACTCTTTGTAACCTCCTGCAAACCAGTGACATTCTTGCTTGAGGTGAAATGATTAAAAAAAAAAAAAACAGTCAAAGGAAAGTTTGCAATTTTCCCTTTTATCGACTGCAGCAATAGTAATGCCCCTTCTTTTTCAAGCTGATGTTGATTTAAAAAGTAAGATCAAATCATAACAAAAAATTACATAAAATTTTTAGTGGCAGAGATTACAATTCACTGGTAGATGCAGAATGTTTTTAATTTTTGTGCTTGGGTGAATATTTCTCAAAGTGTGTAATACACTACTAGGCTAGTTAAATGTCACTTCTGCCTTAATATTGTGGAAGCTTCTAATACTAACATTCTTTTTCCTTGGTTTTGTAAATATATTTTATTCATTGTAAATATTCATTGAGGAACTTTTAATGTTGGTATTGTTTTTATCCTAGAAAAGTCCTGAGGATTGCAAAAAAGTTGTGGTTTTTTGATATCTAGCATGGACTGAGAAGTGTAAATGCAAAGTTAAAGTACTAAAAAGTATATTTTTGTGACTGAATCAATGATTTAGGTGAAAATATACGACACTGATGACAAGCCATTATTGATTTTGTGCCATATTTGTAATTTGGGTTAGAATAATTGTTTTCACCTCTTCAGTTGGAAAAAGAAAAAAAGGATGTGATGTAGGGGAAATGGAGGCTTCAACTTTTTTATTCTTACAAGTATTTTTAAAGGTGCTAATGAAAAAGACAAGACACATAAATTTTGTTTAATGGCATATCAACTTGTAGTGGATCTACGAAGGCTGCATAATTATTTAAAATTGTGCTGCAAATAAAATATGCAATATCCACAAACATAAATTATAAGAAATGGCCAAATGGTAACGATATTCAATTAAGACAAAAAATACATGTTTGAAACAACAGATTAAATTTTATATACACATTTTACAATTTCTTTGTTTGTAATGATGTGTGCAAAGGTATATTTTAAGAGAAAAAGTTCTTTGCTGTTTTGGAAATGTTCAATGTCGAAAAGTTGTCTGCCTTTAATTAAAAAGGTTGAATTTAACTTAGACAAAAGTTTTTTCTATGAAAGATATTGAGTAAGAAAGTTTTTTGTGTAAATTTTCTAATCTCTCATAAAGGAAGTTTGTTTCTTTCGTGGCACATAATTCCCGTGTGTATCTTTCGTGTGTATGAGTCTCAAATGCGATGAAAATTTGTTCGCTGTTTCTATTTATAGTTGTCTTAACAACAAAATCGGCTCCACAGGGCTTGGTAGCTGTTGCAAATTTTTCTGAGTGTGGGTGAATGTTGTACTTTTTATTTTTTAGCCAATAAGATTTCTTGAAACATTTAAATTAGGGATGAATTTGAGAAAGATTTTTTATGTTTATACTTTTGCAGGAATTTTGACTGTTTTGTTATGGAAATTTCTCAAAGCTTATTCTTATTTAACAACCAATGAAATTCAAGAAAATGTTTGAAATTGAAATGAGGGTCACTAAAAACTCCTCGTGTGTCATTTTATGCTGAAATTTAATTTGCTTGGGAGCTTTCGTAATTTTTTCTTTTTTTTTCTACAAAAATATATTACTAGTATTTTTACTATAAAGACTTATTTTATACTTGTATATTGTTTTGACATCATTTTGAGAGTTCTCTATTTGCCCATAGCTTGGACCCTAAAAGGTACTGCCACTCCACTAATTAAGAGGTAGTTCCATGCTCCTCAAAACCTAGTATTGACCTACTGGATGTAATTTATCCTCACACCCAAGATTTGACATGCTTGTAAGTGAATTTTGTAAATTTAAGTTAACAAAGGACTGTAGCAGATAACAGAAGGACATTGCTTGAGGATTTTCAACAATAGCAAAACTAAAAATGGGTAGCATATATAACTCAAAAAGAGAATAATTACGTAATCAAGATGCTGACATTACACATGACTTTGAGCAAAAGGGAAGAAAGGAGACATCCCCCATCAATACTGGAAAGATTGAGAAATAACAGCGAGTTGGCTTGAGAAACGTATTTTCTCAAAAAGCTGTTATAAGAGAAAGATTTTATAAATTTCAACTGACAACAACACTGACTGCTGGGTGAATAATTGCCGAATTTTTCTTCATAGGGAAAGCAGCATTATTACAGCATACCATACTTTCCAAGGGCAGCAATTCAGTCTAAGCCATCAGCACACAAATTTGTGTTGCTGTCATCGGTCACTTAATTTAACTTCACACATCCAGCATAAAAATAACTATTTTGAGTTTTTGACGTTACAATTATTATTTTTACTTTAAAATGATTTCTACTTTTATTTGTTTATCTTTTTCTCTCAATACGATCACGGCCATTGTTGATTTGATTTTAAATTCGTCGTCGTTTAATTCAACCAGAATTTAAAAGTTGTTTTTTTCTTGCAGCAGAGAAATTTCGGTTTGTATGTTTCATCATAAAAGTAAGAGAAAATCGCAATTTTTAATTAATATTTTTCGACAAGACACTTTAAGATATTTATTGAAGATGTCTTTTCTTAAAAAGACCTCTTCAAAAAGTGAGGTAAGAAAGTCAATATCTGAAGACGCAAAAAACGTACACAAACGTCAGACACCGTTTCAGTCATTGTACGAATTAATTAATCTTAATCCATTCTGTCAAGTATTAAGGCAGGGTGGTAATCTATATTGAACAATGAATAAAAAGACAACAATGTGTATTCTATGAAGAGACATTTATTCCGGAAGTAGCAGCAGCGAAAGTGGCTGGTGCCGATTAAAGATTTCACACGCATCTCGTCTTTTCTTTAAAATAGATAAACCATCAAGGTTTATTAATTGGATCATATTGTAAGTGTTTCAATCTGTATTTTACTAATTAATTAAATTAAACATTAACAAACTTACTCAATTAGTGATTCAAATTCGATCGAACTTGGTTCAGATTTCATGTTTACCAGACACTGTTTATTTAATATTTATCGTTAAAACTTAAAAATCCATGTTGAACTTGAATGTTTACATAAAATTTGTTGACGATAGTTTAACAAAACCGCCCGTAATTTTCCTCTTTGTTTATTTTCTTTTAGGTGTGAACAGAAAAATCCAACTATTAAAGCAAAAGCTTAACGTTATTTAAAAAGTAGATATGTTCAAAACTTCGCTAAAAAAGAGCATCCGCTGATGAAAAAAGGACCCAAACTTGATTAAATAATTTTTTATCACCTGAATGTTTGCTATTAGTATTATTATTTAAAGGAAAGGCCAAAGTATTTATTTTTTTGAATATTTTTAAAATTTTTTTAATCTTTTCTAGCACGTCCAAAATTTTAGCTAAAAATCTTGTTTTTTTTTTTTTTTTTTTTTTTTTTTTTGAGTCATCAAATTTGACGTAAAATCAATCACGTCAGCCATTATTGACAATTTTGTAAACAAAAGTGAATTTATCCGTTTAAAAATCGTGTAAAATTCAGTTTTACTTATTTCAAAAGTTGTTTTAGGAAAATTAGAAAATTTAAAGTATACTTAAAATGTAATTTGAAAGAAAAATTACTTAATTTTTTAGTAGAAAAAATTTAGTTGGAAATAAGAGAAGCATGTCTAACAATGGTCATTGGTTTTGGAGGTGTGAATTGACACTTATGTCAATTTATCGACAACTAACGTTAGGTCAATTTATTGGAGGGAAGAGCAGAAGTGACAGTATTTTTAATTTTTAAATGAACCAGCTTATTTAAGTAATTCTTAAAAATTAAATACTTTCAAAAGTCTAATATTTTATTGATATTTTTTTTTTTTTAGGTACTCTTTTAATGAAGATATGTCCAAAGCCTGCACTGTTTCAGTCTCTAAAATTGAATCTTAAAAAGAAAAATTAATTGCAGTATATCTCTCACTGAAAAAAAAAAATTACATTTAAAAAATGAAAAGAAAATATTTAGTGAAATATGTGGAAAAAAAAAAATTAAAGTTTTGAAAATGCGATGATGATGATGATGATTGGTCAGTCAGAGAATTTGATACAAAATTAATGCAATTTATGAGGCCAGATCCTCGCTATTGGGAGAAACAACTCTAGCACATGTGACATTATTTCAGATTTATTCTGTAGTCAGATTTTAATATATTTATTTGGATATTAAAAAATTATTGTGAAAATACACTGCATCACAGATTGTAATATGCTTTCAAATTTAAGATCTGTAAAAAGTAGATCTTTTAATAAGAGCATTTCCAGAGAGTCATGGCTTCAAACTTAATTTTAAAATATTTAACAACTTCACATTTTGCATTTAAAATTATAAAAAAAAGAAAACAACTCTTGTAAAAATTCATTTGTCATCAAAAAAATATTTTGGCTTCAGATAAAAAATGTCCTATATTAATCAGAAGAGCTATTAAAAGCTTTTTTAATTAAATAATGTCTTAGTTTCATTGGGTTTTATATTTTACAATTCAGAGCTAAAGTTTTACAAATAAAATCAAAATTGATGATACATATTCTTCAAAGTCTTCCGCATTTAATTAAAAAAAAAATAGGTTCATGATTTTGAATTTTCAAGTTTTCATAAAATTAAGTAAACAAACAAACATTTCTAAAAGTCTCATTAAAATCCAACAATTATTTGATTTTTGCAAGAATTTCCAAATTCCTGTATTTTTCAACTCACAAAGGTGTTAAAAAACCTAATGTTAAATATTATGCAACCACTGACCTAAAAAAGAAAAAAAATTTTCAACCAAAATTTCAAACACACTAGAAAGGAATAAAAAATTTTGAAAAAAAACTTTCCTCTTATTAATAACAAACTTTTTTCATGATAAGCCTTTGTTTTTATTAAGTTTGGAACCTTTTTTTCATCATGCTATACTGTTTTTTCTTTTGTTTTTTGTTTTTTTTTGCAAATTATTGAACATACCTATACATATTTTTTTTTCTTTACTCCTAAGTTAGGATTAAAGATTAAAGTATTTTTTGATTATTTTTGCTTATTTAATCCTTCCAAATGCATCTAAAATTTTAGGTAAATATCTTTTTTTTTCTGAGTCAGTAGAATTGCCAAAAATTGATGATATCACCATTGTTTAGAAATTTATAAACAAAAGTTAAATTCTCCATTTAAAAATCTTGTAAAAATCAATTATACCTTTTTCAAAAGTTATTTGAGGAAAATTGTAAACTTTAATGGAAATGGAACTAATCATAATTTTTTTAGCATAAAAAATTTAGTTGAAAGTAAGAAAAGCATGTCCAACCGTGATAACTTGTTTTGAAGGTGTGAATTGATGTTTATGTCAATGTATCGACAGCTTATGTGAGGGTAAGTTATTGGACAGAAGTGACAATATTTTCAAATTTTTAAGTGAACCAGTTTATTTATACAGTAATTTTTAAAAATTAAATACTTTCAAAAGTCTAATATTTTATTGATTTTTTTTTTTTTTTTTTTTTTTTTTAAAACAAAGATATATCCAAAGCCTTCACTATTTCCATCCGTAAAGCTGAATTTAAAAAAAGTTCATAATTAATAATTGCAGTATGTCTCTCACTGAAAAACAATTGATGAAATTAAAATATTTAGTAAAATAGGATGTAAAAAAGAAAATTGAAAATGTGACAACGATGATCAGTCATTCAGACAATGTAACATGCTCACCAGAAGGAAAACAAAAAAATATCTGGAGACTGATTCTTACTGTCAGGGGAAACAACTTTTCAAATACATTACATTTATTTCGCAAATGTCCATCCATATATTTGGAAAAACGTTTTGGACATTTTTTTGCATATCCAAATAATATTTAAAAAATGCATTAGAACTATGAAATTATTAGAAAAGCTTTTATAAATAAGATATATGAAGGACACTATTAAATTTTTTTTTTCAATGAATAGAGAATTTTTGCTGGAATTGTTTTCATTTTTTAAAAACTAATTAATTTATAAATTTTGATACAAAGGTGATATTGCTATTAACTATTTATAAAACATAAATGGAAAATTTATTACAATTCATCAACCCCTAATATTTTAAAATTGATTTTGAGGCTTTGTGTGTGTATAAACGTGTCAGTTTTTATAAATATAGGAGCCCTGCTTTTACCTAAAACTACCCTTGTTCATCATTCTCATGCATTTGACTATCGGTTAAAAGACTGCGAACCTTGTTTGTCATTGTCCCTGATATTCAACTTGGAATATAAATTCTTATATTTCTTAGACTTCGTTTAATGTATTTTAATACCAATTCCCTTTCACTATTTATTTCTAATATTATTTATTGGTATGGTTGGCAAATCATTGGCTAATTGACAATTGATTCAACCTTTATAAAATAAAGATTTCTTTATAGTTGGTTTACATTTTTTAATAATTTACTAAGTGTTTATAAATTGATGAATAAAAAATTCTTTGCACATCTATTTCTTTATAAATTCGTAAATGATAAATATTTCATTGCATTAGTTTTAATATGATTGTATTAGTATTTTAAGATGTAAATATAAAATTATTCTTGTAAATAATCTACTAAAAAAATAGTGTTTTATATTTTTGTTGTCAATTCTCGAGAACTAAAAAATGTATGAATTCACTGTCATCATATGTTTAGGGTTTATTACAATTCTAATCATTGCTTTTTAAAACAACAAACATTGCCAAGGAGCAAAGGTAGTTAAAATAATAGCAGCGTTAAAGGAAAACCTGTTCCTTTGACCCTCCATTTCTTTACAGGCATGAAGTTCCAATTTTGCCAAACCTTTTATTAAATCCATGTTTCTAATATCAGTCAGTAATTTTATATAAGGTTTTTGTATCAAATATTGCATGCATTCAAACCTCTTGAAATATGTCATGAGGTTTCTTTAATTTATTCAATCTCTTGAATAGAATTTTTTTTTTTTTTTTTTTTTTTTTTAGACATGTCACTCAACAAATCAGTTTCAATGGCTGATGTTTTGGTAATGTAAATCAGAGAAAGTATGGAAAACTACTCCAAAAAACAATCTTCATACTGCAGAGAATCCATGTAAAGTTTGTGGTGCTACCTTTTTATGAAATACATATTTGATCCAACTTTTACAAACACAGAAAAGTCATGTTGTGAATTGTTTCTCTTCAATGATATCACACTGGAGAGAAACCATATTCATGTGAAGTGTGTGGCACTTCATTTTAAAAAAATCATTTGGTTGTACATAAGTGAACACTCACTGGCGTAAGCCATTTCATTGTCAAATTTGTGGCTATTCTTTTGCAGAGTTATCAAGTTTACATGAGCAAATACACACTGGTGATAATCCATTTCTTGGGAAATGTGTGGCTCTTCCTTTGTACACAAGTCAACCTTACTCGGATATAATCAAACACACACTACAGGAAACCATATTTTTATGAAGTTTGTGAGTCTTCCTTCGCAGATAAATCAACCATAACCTGCTGAGAAACTGTTGTTCTTTTGAAGTAGGTGGGTTTTCTTTCCACAGAAATTAAACTTATTCATCCATAAACAGACACACACTGGTGATAAACAAAAATCTTGAGATGTGTGTGCATCTTCTTTTGCACAGAAATCCATAAGTGGATGAGGTGAGAAACTATTTCTTGTGAATTTTGTGGATCTGCTTTTGCAGAGTAACTAAGCTTACCAATGCATGAGCAAAAACACACTGGAGAGAAGCCGTTTTCTTGTGAAGTATGTGGATCATCCTTTACACAGAAATCAAACTTACTCAGGCATATGCGAATACACACAGGTGAGAAACCATTATCTTGTGAATATTGTACAGCTTCCTTTGTACGGAAATCAAGCTTACACCTGCATATGCAAACACACACAGGTGAGAAGCCATTTTCTTGTGAAGTATGTGGGTCTTCCTTTGCACAGAAATCAAACTTATTCAGGCATGTGCGGACACACACTGGTGAGAAGCCATTTTCTTGTGAAGTGTGTGGTTCTTCCTTTTCACAGAAATCAACCTTAAGCTTGCATAAGCGAATGCACACTGGTGAGAAACCATATTCTTGTGAAGTGTGTGGGTCTTCTTTTGCACAGAAATCAAACTTATTCAGGCATATGCGAACACATACTGGTGAGAAGCCATTTTCTTGTGAACTGTGTGAGTCTTCCTTTGCATATAAATCAAACTTGGTCATTCATAAGCGGACACACACTGGTGAGAAGCCATTTGCTTGTGAAGTTTGTGGATCTTCGTTTGCAGAGAAATCAAACTTACTGATGCATATGCGAATACACACTGGTGAGAAGCCATTTTCTTGTGAATTATGTGGGTCTTCCTTTACACGGCAATCAAACTTACTCAAGCATATGCGAACACATTGGTGAGAAGCCATTTCCTTGTGAAGTCTGTGGGTCTTCCTTTACCCAGAAATGAAACTTACTCATCCACAAGGAGACACAATGGCTAGATTTACTTGCATTATTTACATTATTTGAACTGTTATTTTCATCTTCATTGCTATATTCACAATGTTTTGGTCATTCAGGTGATTGGAATTTCAAACAGAACCCTTTATTTTGTTTGCCAAGGTAGATTGTTCTAGTTCCATGTGTCATGCCTCTTCGAAATGTCTCATTTATTTCTCTTTACCTCAACTCTCCAAGTTTTTGTTCACCACTGCTGTGGCCTGGTACAAGGACACATGGCATATACTTATATACTTCAGTGTTACTCATTGGGTTTACGTAGGATAGTTTATTTTTAAAGCCTCTACTGTCATACTTAAACCCCATGAGTAACACTGAAGTCTATAATATGGGTTGTAAGCAAAAAAATAAAAAAAGAAAAATCATATGGTTCAATCCAACATAAATTATCCAACTCTAATATCAGATTAGTTTTTCTGTAGTTAATAAACATTTTAAAAAAAAAAAACAACCCTCTAAGAAGGATCTTCAATAGGAAAACCATCAAAGTAAACAACATGTACAAAATTATTGACTACCATAATAACTTAAAATTAATTAAATTCTCTGGGATCGTTAATGAACCTGGTATGGATCCCCCCTGTAATTGTAGAAACAACAAAATTTGTCCAGTTGAAGGAAAATGCAGACCTTCGAAGGTGATTTACCAAGCATCTATTTACCCCAAAGAAAATAAATCACAATATTTACATCGGAATTTCTGCAGAGCAATGGAAAGAAAAACTTTACACCCATAGGCACTATTTTTCCAACCCAAGATAAAAATACCAAACTGCTCTTTTCAAAAAAACTTTGGGAATTGAGGTAGAAATATCTGAACCCCCCCCAGATTGAATGGAAAATTATAGATTTTACTCACACTCCTAATAATTTTAAGGGTAGATGTAACCTGAGTTTAGAAAAGAAGATTAAAATAAAATTTGATAATCAAAGTATACTACTAAACCAAAGGAACAAGTTAGTTTCTAAAGGTTGTCACAGGAGACTGGAATTTCAAACTTTATTATTATTGTTTTATAATTTATTTTTGTTTTTATTACTCTTTTAATTAATTACTTATTTGTTTTTAGTATTATTTTTTTATATATTTTATTTATTATTATTTGTATTATACTTTTTATTTTAGATGTTACCATTTTATATACATTTTCTTAATATATTTTTTTAAATATTAAATTTTAAATATTTTTATGTGATTTTTCTTTATATAAACTATCTATTTTTGGTTATTATTTTTCTTATATTTCTTGCTTGCATACATTTAAGAAAAATTTTATTAAAAAAGAAGAAAATAATGTATTTTTTGTTCTTTGGTATATAACTAATATTTACTATTTTCCATTTTAATTTTTAAAATTGTTTGAACTCGTGTCTTTTATTTTTGTGATTATTTTTCAACCTGACTTGGGATGTTAATATTTTAAAATGTAGATCAAGATTATATAAACTGTCCCTTTGAGCCAGACACGTTCACTTCCTGCCCTATGATACTGGATTTTTAACTTAATGTCTATATTTTGATCTGATGCCCTACTTCCTTTCTTTTCCTCTTTCTCTTTCTTTTTACCTTTGTTTTTCTTTCATTTGTTCTTTTTCTCTTTTTTTTTTTCTTCTTTTTTAAATGTTTATATCTTAAGTTCCCATTCTATTCTTTCACACTTCTGAGTTGACAAATCTAACATAGTAACATGTTGGTTGAAATAGCTATTCAAATGAAGTAAATTTGTATTTCTATTCTATGTAATTTATATGCTCTGTTATAATAAATACATTGAGCTCTTTTTGTGGATCAGTTTTAATATTTTATATTATCAGGTTCCACTTGGATTATTACTTGTGTATTTGTGTGTGTATATATATATATATATATATACATACACATACATAAAGTTGCATTATTCTAGCACAAATGAAAATCTTCACTTCTCATGTATCGTATGTATTTGTAATAAAAACAACTGGAAAATCAGTTATATATTCAACTATGATATATGAAAAATTCATAACTGTCTTTATTTTTAAAACAAAAAGAAACAGTAAAATTTATAGGATTTCTCTGCTTTTTCTGTCAGGAAACATGCTATGTGGTATTTTATAGAGCAGAGCAAAAGGAAGGACGCTCTCTCTCTCTTTCTTATTTGCTCTCTCTTTTTCTCACTCACTCTATTTTTCACAGTCACTTTCTGTTTCTCATTTTTCTCTCTCTCTACTTTCATCATCCAATAATGCTGGTTACATTATATATATGACAGAACTAAAGAAACAATATCCCAAACAAATCTATCTTCCAACATATATTTAATGTATTCATATTTTTTTTTAAAATCAATGAGAAAGTCAACAACTGACATATCTGCCATATATATATATATATATATATATATATATATATATATATATATAATTTTTTCATATAAAACATTTTAAAGTTACATTCCTGTACCAGAAATGAAAATCTTGGTCTTCTGTATCGTATGTATTTGTAATAAAGACAACTGGAAAATCAGTAATATATTCAACTATGATATATGAAAAATTCATAACTGTCTTTATTTTTAAAACAAATACAGTAAAATTTATAGGATTACTCTGCCTTTTCTGTCAGGAAACATGCTATGTGGTATTTTACAGAGCAGAGCAAAAGGAAAGACTCTTTTGATTGCTTTCTATCTCTTTCTCTCCCTCTCTCTCGTTTTTCTCACTTTACTCTTGTTATCCAAGAATGCTGTAAAGACAGAACTTCTCATTTTCCTTTCTGGGCTGAGGAGAGAGTCTCGCGGAGGGATTGGCTTTTAACCAACCCACATAGTACACAAACAAACACACAGCAGCTGATCACATAAGTATATTTTTCCCTTCTTTTTTTGAACCACATTTTTCTGTATATAAAAATATATGTAACTTAGAAATTTGTTGAATTGATTTATTTTAAACATGTAACCTAGAAAAGGTTACTGAATGAGGAATAACCAAAACAAAGGTTGAAAATGAAATGGTAATCTTTGTAACATCAATAAAATACAATAAAAGCAGCAGGAAGTAGGTAAACCACTGATAGTGATGGACTACATAGCATATTACCCCCACTTACAATAGTGTCCAACATATTTATGATGTTTGGGACATACACATTAGTGTTCATAGGTACGCTATGTAACAAAACATCTTGAACCAAATGTCCCTTTCAACTGGTAACGCATGCCGTCACATGTGTATAAAAATATGAGTGTTTGCAATTTTAAAATGTAGACAAAATTTGTATTGTGTTGGCCAAAAAAGTCAGTTTGTAATTTGTTGATATAAAATATCAAGCTCTCTTAACAGAAGCTAACTTCAGTCTGCCCCATGTCCTTGGAAACTCATTAAAATGGAGAAATAAAATGAGCAGTATCAACACCTCGTTCTTTTTTATTTAAGAATGTCAAGAAAGTGCCAGAAAAATGCGCTGTGTATGGCATGTGTGTACCGGAAGTGGTTCTCAAAGTTTCACTTAGGTTGTTTGTCAGTTCAAAATGCACCCTACCCTGGCTGGCCAACTGAGATAAACAGCAACATAGTCAAGGATTTAGTTGACACTAACCTCTGCTGTATGACCAGGATGGTCAGAGATATACTCCAGATATCCAAATTGTGTGTTGCAGCAACTTGGTTACATCAGTAGCTTGATTCCCAGAGTTATTGATATCGGACCACACATTTTTTTTGCAGATGTGACAGAATTTGCTGGGGCTTGGCTGGAAAATTTTCCCACACCCTCTTTCTTTGCTCAACCTGGTACCTTAAGATTTCCACCTCTTTCAGTCTCTTCAGAATTCATTGAATAGTCAGACCTTCAACTCTAAAGAGGATGAAAAATTTCACCAAGAACAAGTTTTATGCCAGTAAAAATAGGAAATTATTTGAACAAGGGATAATGGATCTTTTCCCAAAATGGCTGAGGATACTGCAACTAAGCAGCAATTATATCCTTGATTAAATCATTTTCTGTGTAAAACTTCTATATTATTTTAGTTTGAACAATTGAACAGATATTTTGGTCACCCTGATACATTTAAAGTTGAACATAATGGCTGAAAGAATGAACGTTTAGAAATTATGCTTTTAAAACTTCAATGCTGTTTTCAAAATCTGTGGGGGAGATGTGTTGCTTGATGACATAGAAATGTTAATGTTGACCAAAAGTGGTCAGATCTTCAGAGGATGTAAAAACTCACCTAAACAAGTCTTTCGCTGGTAAAGGCAGGAAATAATGAATTTGCCTTAAAGACACTGAAACTAAATAGCAATTATATCATTGATCAAAGAAATCACTTTACATGTAAAACTTCTGTATTATTTTAGCTTAAAACATTTTAATGAACTTTTTGGTGAACCCAATACATTTAAAATTGAATAAAATGGCAGAAATAATTGATTTTATTATGCTTTTAAAACTTAGATGCTTTCTTCAAAATGTGTTGTAGAAACTGTTTTGCTAGATGACCTAAAAAAGATTAATGCTGACCAAAAGTCTGTCTTCTGTATCAGAATGTACACATGTTAATTATTAAAATATTTTGTAAATTCTAATTCTTCTAAGTGTCATGTCCCTTCGAGATGGCTTTCCACACTTTCTTGTCCTTTGTATATTGGTCTTGTGTAATGATTAAAAGAAAATGAACAGTGTGTTGATAAATACAAGATAAATCTTTATGCAACACAATTTGATAATACAGAAGGATATGGTAAAAGTTTCAAGTGTAAAAATCCTGGCACATATGAGAGAGTGAAAAACAGAAATTTCAAATCAGTTACCTATCACCCAAATAGTTCAAATATACACATCAAAATCATGTCCGAATATGCGAGATTCTACTGTATATAAAGTTCAGGTCAGTGGATGTGAGGAGAAGACATTTTGACAGCAGGAGGATAAGGCTAATCAACATCAAAGAGCAGAAGGCATTTGACAACAAGACAAGAGAACCAAGATGGCACAAGATTACCAGCCAGCTGCAGAGGGATTAAAAAAATTTGAAGTTCAAGTGAAGATTTTCCTGTGTTTAGACATCAAAGAACAAAATGAATTCTAAGAAATTCCCAAGCATGAACTGTGAATTTAAAAGGAACTTTTCAAAATTTACTATATGTCTCAGAGATGCTTGTGGGATAAGTAGATATTTTTGTTTTCTCTTAAAAAGGTGGTGGCATCTTTGTTTTTTACTGCTTTCTTGTATTCTTTTCTCCTTTTAACAATGCTTCTTTTACCAAACTGTAAATTTATTCCATTTTTTTTAATGGTAATCTTTTTTATCAGAAATTGTTTTACTGCCTTAATAGGCACACAAAAGGAAATATTTATGCAAACTTTGTACCTTTTTTCCTAATTGTGTAATAAATGTGCTTTCCTTTTAAAAATTTTAAGCAGTGTCTGTGCCTTCCTCTGTGATTTGCACCTATTATGACTTGCTATTCCTACTAATTAGGTTTGTCTGTCTGGCACAAGAACTTGGATTTGGTAGGGAATAAAATTTTTATCTATAAAACCAAGGAAAACAGTGTTAGTATTTAAAGTCCTCAAAAATAATATTAGGTTGGTGCAAAAATAATATCGTTTTTTTGACGTATTTTTTAACGTCAAAAAAGATATTATTTTTGCACCAACCTAATAATTATGGCAAGAGTAAGGCTTGTGTAAAGCTCCTGTGCCTTACCACAATACAACATCTCAATTTTTATAAAGTAGTATTCATATAAAATACAAATTTTATTGCAATCTAATTATGTTCACTAATGAACCATATGCAATATAGGTGAACAATTAAACAAGAAAAATTGAAAATAAATACAGTTTATCTAAATACCAATTAGACATGTTAGAATAGATTGTTCACTCTTAAATAAATCAATGTTTTGCAGCAATTTTTAATATCAAAATGAGATTTTTCTTGTTAAGAAGTTGAATAATTTAACACATTTAACATAGGTACAAAAAATAGTGATTTTATATAGTGTTTTTTTTTTTTTTTTTTTTTTTTTTTGAGACTTAGTATGAACAAAACAGATTTATGGATTTGGACAAAAAAATAAAACCCAGAATGACATGAAAATCCGCAAAAATTTTTCATCTTTTAATAGTTGTACTTAGTTTAATTTGTAATGTATACAAATGTAGATAGAAAATGTTGACAACATAGTGAGTATCACAATGCACTGTCTGGAACTCCCAATCAAGCTTACTTCCCTAAAGAGAGAAATTTAATAAACAAACTTAGTTTAAGGTATGAATTTTCACGTTTTATCCTTAAGAATATATATCCATTAAAACTACACCCTTGTGTAAATTGAAACAAAACAAATAATTCCATAATTATTTACTTTTTTCTTATTTTTTTCTAATGAAACATGATCAAGTGCACATGTTAGTACTTAGTATGTTCATTCCACAAAGTCATTCCTTGCAAATTGACCACAGATTCTCAATTGGATTTAAATCAGGAGAGTTTCTGTGACATTCTTTAATTTGCTTACTAGTAAGGCTTGCTAGTGTGTTTGTGCAGCATTACAATTTTCATATGCTTCCTTGTAATAACATCTATTGCAGACAATAGCCATAGGACAACTAATCGACAGTCGGGACAGTAGTGTCTCGGCATGGTAAAACATCTGATGCAATCACATGTGACACAATATTATTCAAGGCCTAACAAATTTCATCACACCCTGAAAATAGATTCATATTACTGCACACCACTGCAAATGACATAATCTGAGGAAAAAATAGAAATCAATTACACCCTGTCACTAGTGGTTCTAAAACTGACTGTATGGTGAAAAAAGGAAACTAAAGCAGTTTTAATTAATTTGCACAAGGATGTAGAATAAAACTTTTTTTTATGAGTAAACAATACAAAATAATTAAAAATAATAATTAATACAAATTACAGATCAAGAAGTAAATATTTTTTTATTCTGTTCTTTCATCTGTATAGCTGATGATAACCTTCAGGAGAGTGACTTGTTGGACCTCCCCCTGAACTAATGTTTTCTGCTGATATAAAGTGGAAAGATTATATTGAATCAATTGCTAAGTCTGCACCTAGGAAACTTGGTACACTGTGTCAAGCTAGACAATTTTTCTTGTCAGAATCTATTTTACATATCTCTACGACTACCATCTCTCCTTGCTTTGAACATCACTGCTACATCAGGTCTGCTGCTCTTGCTATATATTTAGAGATTCTTGAAAAGATCCAAAGAATTTGCAATATTATTGGCCCTGACCTGGCATGTTGGTTTCAGTCACTTTCCCAACACCATAATATAGTTTCCCTGTGCCTTTTCTCTCATTGTAATTGTTCTGATGAATTTTCCTCATATTGCAATTTTTTTGCTCTTATCATTCTATGTTTTTTACCAGAGCTCATATTCCAATTTTTTTGTTGTTACAATTGCTTTTCTCTGGTACCCCTTATTACTGGTTCCCATATTGTGATCATTTCTATGCTTGGTCAGCTCAGGAGATTTTTGTGGCTCAGAATATTTGCTGATTCCTTAAGTTTACAAATTTTCCAATGATGTTCTTTGTCTATGATTTCAAATTGTTCCCACAGAGGGTGATGATCCCCCTTTTTTCTCCATATATGGTCAGCCATGCCTGATTTTTTCACTTCCCCTTGTGTTACAGCATTTTGGTATTCTTGAAGCCTTACCTAAAGGGAGCAGCCTGTCTCCCCTTTATATTTCCTTCCGCAGCTGCACAGGATGGCATACACACAGTCTTCAGTCATGTTATCCTCTGTGGGGATCTTACTTGGGAGAGGTATCTGTGAAGTATCATCTAGCTTTTGAAGGTTGTCCTAATGTTATATAGACCGTGGATCCTTTGTATTTTCTCCAATAACCCCTTCACATAAGGCAGGCAGATTGTTTTCTGAGTGTTGTTGTCCTCCTCTTCCCTATCCCAGTTTATTGGGGCTGCTGCCATGTACTCAGGGTAGGTGTTATTATATAGGGTACTGCTTATACTGAACATTTCTTTATCTAATGTCTCTGGGTCACCACTTATGACCTTTGCTCGGTGTTGTAAGCAGCAGACAATCCCTTTCTTTATGCTCTATGGATGGTGGGAGTTGAAATTGAGGTACTCTCCAGTGAATGTCTGCTTGTAATAAACAGATAATTTACTTAAATATTTGTATCTATAAAAATAATGTATAAATAGAAAATATATTAAAATAATTATCAGACTTTCTCCATTTCATAGTGTGTGACGTCATTTGTTTACGTTTGGATACGCTTCCAGCAGAAATGAATGTTCGAGGGAAATCATGGAAAATTGTAGTTTAAAAATAGTAAAATCGACCTTGGTAACCAGATGCTCCTCTGTAGTTTAAAAGTTTAATATGTCAGGCTATATGACGGTTCTGTGCAGGATACAGGTTCGATTCCTGTTTGAGGATACATATTTTCTGTGAAAATTTCTTGGCCATTCAGGTCGGTAAATGTTGTTAATACTGTTTATTATAAACAGAGAATTTACTTAAATATTTGTATCTATAAAAATAATGTATAAACAGAAAACATTAAACATAGAACACTAACCATGGGTATATAGTACGCAGTGCAAATTTTCCTATTTTTAATTACAATTTTCAGTAGCTGATTTTCTTACCTAAATAATGTTTTTCAATTCCTATTAATGTTAACTCAAAGTACAAAGTTTGAAGTGCCTGCATGTAAAATATTTCAAATAAAGATTTATATTTAATATTTCTTTTTGATATTTTCAAAATTGGGAATGATATACTCATAGTTAGTAGTGGAGTAACTTTAATTGATGGTTAGTGTTCTAGGATTAAAATAACTATCGGACTTTGACCTTTTCGTGGTGTGTGACGTCATATATATATATATATATATATATATATATATAAATAAATATAAAAGGGAACATAGAAGTCAACACTTAGAGGCGACAGTCTGTTTCATGCTAGATGCAATCGTCAGGCCACGATTGTATCTAGCATGAAACAGACTGTGACGTCTAAGTGTTGACTTCTATGTTCACTTTTATATTTACACATGCTCTATCTCTGATATTGAGCACTTTATCCCATAAATATAGCACATCTTAAGACTATATTTCTTCATATATATCTATATATATATATATATATATATCTATATATATATAAAATGTGCTTCCTCCTAAATGCACTCTCTCATATGTGCCAGGATTTTTACACTTGAAACTTTTACCATATCCTTCTGTATTATCAAATTGTGTTGCATAAAGATTTATCTTGTATTTATCAACACACTGTTCATTTTCTTTTAATCATTACACAAGACCAATATACAAAGGACAAGAAAGTGTGGAAAGCCATCTCGAAGGGACATGACACTTAGAAGAATTAGAATTTACAAAATAATTTAATAATTAACATGTGTACATTCTGATACAGAAGACAGACTTTTGGTCAGCATTAATCTTTTTTAGGTCATCTAGCAAAACAGTTTCTACAACACATTTTGAAGAAAGCATCTAAGTTTTAAAAGCATAATAAAATCAATTATTTCTGCCATTTTATTCAATTTTAAATGTATTGGGTTCACCAAAAAGTTCATTAAAATGTTTTAAGCTAAAATAATACAGAAGTTTTACATGTAAAGTGATTTCTTTGATCAATGATATAATTGCTATTTAGTTTCAGTGTCTTTAAGGCAAATTCATTATTTCCTGCCTTTACCAGCGAAAGACTTGTTTAGGTGAGTTTTTACATCCTCTGAAGATCTGACCACTTTTGGTCAACATTAACATTTCTATGTCATCAAGCAACACATCTCCCCCACACATTTTGAAAACAGCATTGAAGTTTTAAAAGCATAATTTCTAAGGACAAGAGCCATATGAAATCTATTTTTACAATTAATTAACGGGGTGAGCGCGGACGCCAACCCCACACTTAGAAATTGCATGCCCGAGTCACCCACATTTGGGGCGATCACAGAGGTCAACCCATCCGGAGTGCAATGGAAGAGGCCTCACTTTGGGAAAACAGCCTCGCTGATCACCGTTTCTCCTGCATCAGGTAAGTATAGGTATTTACTTGACTCCCACAAGGTCAAGATGTGACACAAGGTCGTTTAACGTGGGAGACCCAAGTGTTTCCACTCTAAGGGCCACTGGTCCAAAACTGGTCATAGCATGTCCAAGCTGGTCAGAGCTTAGTCAAAGCTGGTCATGGCTTGTCTTAACTGGTCCAGACCGAAGCCAGTCCAAGCTAGTCGAAGCCGTGATCGAATCTCAGCCAAAGGCCGAGAAACGAACACCAGGTAAGTATAAATTTTTTAGCTAAAAATGCTCCCTTTATATATGTCACCTATGCATTTACTACGACAGGTGATTTTCCTATCTGTTTATGCAAGGAAAAAATATCTCTGAAATGACGATCTACAAACTCTTGGGTTTCTAAAAAGGATAAATTAACTAGAAAACATTATATTTATGTCTACCAATTAAAATACACCATTTAATAAAATAATTTATTATAAATTATTGTTTGATAGTAATTAACAATGTCAAGGTCGCTGTGCGGAAGTAACTGGTTTCTCTTTTTTGGCAGTAAGTTTGAATTGAAACGAACTGCAATATTTTCATTAAATAAACGTTAATCATTTAAAAGCAAATTGACATGTTTATTATTTATTTAATCAGATATGTTGAAAATGAATCTTATTTAAGGAAAAAAGCTTTTTCAACCCTTTTAGTTTTAGAACCTTCAAAATTTCAGTTAAAAATCTTGTCTTTCTGGGGTCAACTACATTTTTATTTATTCACACGTTTTTGCTTGTAATAAATGCACAAATGCAAAAATAGGGGTGACTTTTAGGAAAATAAGGGTGATAGGGTCCTGGGACAGATCAGAAATATTCCCATTGTCAATGGCGAAAACTGAGTTACAGAACAAATTAAACTTGTATCTCAAGGCATTACTCACTGTAGTGTACAAGCTTCTGTCTTTTTTCTGAGTCTAGTGACGTGGGACTTAGTTTTGCATACGTGGCATACTTAGTTTAATGAATTTATTGACATTACATAATTTATTTATTTTTCCTTAAAATCAATTCTGTTAGTTTCTCTCACCATTAGCTTATTTTGTTTAATATAAAACACTGAAAATAAATGTTACACACGTGATGTATGGTTCAACTTCAACTATGAACATGGATATATCAACTTGTGTGGTCATGTCAGTCGACATCAGCAATATTGAGCATGAAACAATTAAGTTGCACTGTTACAGAAATAAACATATCGACTTTAAAGCGTGCAAATATTTATAAAGGGAAGCAATTCAGTTTGGAGATATCCACACGCATCCGGATGCTCTTCTGCCCTAGCTGTCAAAGGACCCAGTTGAGATATTCCCTTTGGAACGCTAGAGAACTAGTCAGAGCTTTTGGCAGGACAGTTGCTAAATGTGTTATATAGTTACAACTCCCTGGAGGGATTTAACACAGGTTTATCATCTATCAGTTGCGTCTCTGTCCTTGGGCAGAGTGCGCTCAGGGGCTTCTCTGTCAAAGAACAGAGGAGCAACTGAGAAAATTATACTGAAGAGGTGTCCAGCCCCGGGGAACAGCTGCCCGAGGCCGCGCCCTCCCATTGCACAAGAGGGAGGGATCGGTGCTCGCACCGGGGCCAGCACAACCATGGTTGTGGGGGCTGAGGACAATTGTTGTCCCTGCCCGGTTGCACGTGCTTGGGTCCCACATTAAAAAGACATTGTGTCACATCTCATTTTTACAACCAACAATCCAGACTCGTAGTCATACAATGTGGAAAGAAAAAATATTTATGTTTGGCAACAGAACGTCAAAGTTTGTTGTTCTTTTTTTTTTTTTTTTTTTACAACTTATCCTTTTTTTGTGAGTCACTTTAAAACCGAAATATTTGGGATTTTCAACACATAAAGTTGAGCCTCTGTTATCAGTCAGTAATTATACAATTTCACCTCAGCCACCTAAATTGACCTTTGACTTGTATTATTGACTGATGCGTGCTATTCGTTAATGAACTTTTAAATATAGTTTGAATAAAATTTAATTGATTTTACATAATTAAATCCAATAAGGATTAAAATAACAATTGTCTTTGTGTTGCAGCTATTTTTCAATTTTTTTTTTCTGTCAATCAGATGACGTCAATTGTTGATTTTAAATTCGTCGTCGCTTAATTTAACATGAATTTAAATAAAAGTTATTTTTCCTTCCTGCAGAAAAATTTGGGTTTTTATATTTATCCTGAAAGTAAGAAAAATCGTAAATTTTTAATTAATATTTTAAATTTTTCGACGAGACATTCTTTTCAAACAGTGAGGTCTGAATGTCAATACCTGAAAAAAAAAAAAAAAAAAAGATACTATTTCAAATATGGAAGCAATTATTTTCATCCTAAGCTATCCTGTCATGTATTAAGGCCGGATGGTAATCGATATTGAACAGGGAATAATAAAGACGAATATTCAACGGACAGACATATTTATTCCGGAAGTAGCAGCAGCAGGAGCGGAAGTATTTTCTACCAATATGTCATCTTTTTTTCAAACAGAGAAATCATAGTAAAAAGTTTATTCATTGGATCATCTTGTAAGTGTTTCAATCTATAATTTACCAAAATTAAATATTAACATAGTCTTTCACTGATTAATATTTGATCGTAATTTGCTCATAATTTGTTGTATTCATTCAGACATTTTATTGTTTGTTTGAAAATTTAAATCCATGTTCAATATTGAATAAATTGTTGACAATAGCTAGTTAGGTAACTCCACGAAATCGATAAAAAAAATAGCATGATGAAAAAGACGCCAAACTAGACCCTGAGGACAAGTGTTTGTTTAGAAAATTGTTTCAGAACAGATTCATTAATTTAATTTTAGATTTGCTAATTTTATGAAAGTAACGTTTCAGAAATGTATATTTTACTTTTGCAGGATTTTTTTAAACCGAAAATTAAGTTTTGTTTACATTTTTCTAAAAAAAATAAATAAAAATGGCTGTTTTAACTTTTTTTTTTTTTTTTTTTTTTTTTTAAAGAATCAACTAAAAATCCTCAAATTTCTATTTGCAATGCACCACAGTACATTTTTCTGGAATTAGAAAATTTAATCCTTTAGCTCTCAATTGATGCTGGGGAAAGCTTCTAAAAGGATTTTTCCTTTCTGAAAAAAAATGAATTTAAACCTTAGTTACACAATTTTTTTAAAGTAAGTAAGTGTGGGTAACAGATTTGCTTTGTGTTTTTTTTTTTTTTTTTTTTTTTTTTTCTGTTCCCAGCTAAAAGAAAATAAATAGCAAATTTACGAACGGATTTGTTAAGGCTTGACCCCCACGAAATCGCTAAAAAAAAGAGCATAGTCTGATGAAAAAAACGCCAAACTTTATGAAAACAAAATTTTATCGTCTATGCTTATGTTTTTATGAAGAGAAAAGACCAGTTTTTTTTCATTATTCTTTTAAAATTATTGCTTCTTTTTAGAACATTCTAAATTTTGATTAAAAAAAACCTTGTTTCTCTTTGTACCAACATGGGCGAGTAAATAACATAGATAATTTTTAGCACGTTTTTTTGGTATTACAGTGTACACACATTAAGTTGAAAAATCTTGCAAAAATAAAAATAATTGTCAGATGTTATTGAAACTTTCAGAAACTATTCACAAATGATCGAAATTATTATAAAAATGCTTTTTTTTTTTTTTTTTTTTTTTTTTTATTAAAGTCAGGGCAGAAATATTTTTTTATATATTTATTTAGGTATCTTCATGAGATCGCTAAAAACAGAACATGATGAAAAAGACGCGAAAGTTGATGAAAACAAAATTTTAGCGTCTCTAAATGCTTATGTTTTTAATTTTAAAGATCAAAGTATTTTTTAAGTATTTTTTAAAATTTTTCCTTCTTTTTTAGAACATTGTAAATTTTGATTAAAAAGCCTTGTTTCTCTTTTTATGAAGTGGGCTTATAAAATAACATATAAATATTTTAGCGCGTTTTTTCCTGTTTATACACATTAATTTGGAAAATCTTGCAAAAATAAAAATAATTGTCGGATTTTAGCAAAACTTTCAGAAACTATTCATAAATGATGGAACTTATTATAAATATCTTTTATTTTTAGTAAAGTCATGGCAGAATTATTTTTTTCATATGTATTACCCCCTCTAACTAATCGTACGAACACACTATATAATTTCGATTTTGAGGAGTTTAGTGATTATATTAGTTAAAAGCACAATGCTTTGAGGAAACCAAATCAGATTTTTGTTGATTTTTTAGTTGGAACCCTTCTACCTGAAAATCGTCTCTGAAGTCAGTGAAGTGTAACATACAAAACTCAATAAAACAAAAATATTATTTAATTTCAAAAGCTTCTAATTGCTTTTATTTATTTCAATAAACATGGACAATATTCTCTGAAAGCAAAAAGATATTTCGATGAAAAATGAATTTTTAAAACAATTACCTACAATTATTTGTTATTTATTTTTACTTTAAATTATGTTGTTAATTCTTCTAAAATTACGGAAAAGCGTGTACAACTTAACGAATGCTGTTTTAAGTAGATATATATTTACAGATTATAATTTCCAAAGCTTATTACAAACTAACGAGCACTTGTATTTTAAAAAAATTAATTTGTGTCAATAATTTTGTCCAAATGAAATCTACGGAAGCCGGAAGTATTGTGCTTGCAATAAATAAAAAACGTCAGCAGTGCAGCACTTGTATCTTTTTTTTTTTTTTTTTTATAGTATTTATAATTTCTCCAGATAGTATCAACAAACTTATGGTACAGTACTTAAAAAAAAAAAAAAAAAAAAAAAAAAAACGGAATGGCGAAAGTTTTTTTACTTTAATTATTACAAGGTAGTACTTAAGCAAGTGCGCTTAAAAAAATATGTCCATTCTGTCCGTCCGTAGGGGAACTCGAATCTCACGTCAGCTGTCAATAGTTGATAGACAGCATCAATTCGCACTTGTCAAAGCACGCGTGGTTCAAATCGGCTCTCTATTTTAAAAAACATTTTTCTACGAAGAAAGTAAGTAAAAGTTTCTTTTAAATTATTTTAAATAAACTTCAAATTTTCTAAATTTTTTCGAATAAATTTTGAAATACGTATAATTAATTTTTTAAACGAATTTTAAACGAAGAATTTAACTTATTTTTAAAAATTTTAAAAATGGCTTAAAATCGAGTTTTTTTTCGTTTTTTGGTAAACAAGATTTGTAACTGAAATTTTGGACATGTTAAGTATGAGTAAAAAATATTCAAAAAAAATATTCCCAATAATGAAATATACATTTAACACGAGGAAATTTTTTTTTCATTAATTTTCAGACCATTCTTGTCATGCTATCGATTTTCATGAAGGTCTATATTTATTAACACCCCCATAACTAATTTTATGAAAAATTCTAGAAATTCGAGCGCGCCGACCTTAGTGATTACAATAGTTAAAAGCACAAGGCTTTGAAGAATGCAAATCATGTTTTTGTTTTTTGTTTTTTTTTAATTGGATCCAACGTACCTAAAAATCAGCTCTGAATTGTAACATACAAAACTCAATAAAACAAATATATTATTTAATTTCAAATGCTTTTATTTGTTTTTAGTTGTTTTTATGAATATGGACAATATTTTCTGAAAGCAAAGAATTTTTTCAATGAAAATTGAATTTTTAATACAATTATTTGTTATTTCTTTAATAGATTTTTACATTAAGTTTTTAAAAATATTATAACATTAGTTAAAAGCAACATCAACCTTTCAAAGTGTCCAGATGTGATCGTCATTGTCTAGCGCTTTGAAAATTGTATCGTTTGGACCAATCAGAAGAGCCATGGTAATTAAAAAATGTAATTTTTGTGCTTATAATCGGGCAGTAATTATAAAGTATGGAAGACCAACAGAATACAATTTAGTTGCATTATTTGAGTTCAGCATTGTTCTCCACTGTTAAGGCCTTTACTTTTGCGAAACAAAAAGAAGTTAATTTGATTTTTCAATTTCAACTGAGAAGGGTACCTATAAGTATCAGTATCATCTTATGAAATTTAACTACTGCTAAACTTTAATTTATATGATCTTATTTTTATATTAACCTCAGTTATGAAATATCAAAATTAATAATAAAATGAATGGAAATACAAATAACACAGTAAAATGTAATAAATGTACATAAAATTATAGTATTTTATGTACACTTCTGATAAAATTTCATAAGAAAGGTACCTATAAATTAATTAGATACCTTTTTCTTATGAAATTTAATCTCACTCTTAACAGTCTTATTTTTTAATTTCTTTATATTTTCCATAAAGCATCGTAAACGTAAAGATGAAAGCTAAGTACAAAAAAAAAAAAATTAGAGCGCTGAAAGTTTTTCTTAAAAGTAACAAGGTAAATAATTTGTTCGCTTAAATCTAAATAATTTCACTTCCGCCCATCCGTAGAAAGAATTATCCTCCCGTAAGTTATCTAAACGTCATGAATGTGCCTTTCATCACTTGTCAAACGATGCAAAAGGTTATGACCTTCTTTGTTTTATTTTCAAATTACATTTTTTTGGCGCAGAAGCTAAGTTAAGCTTGGTTCAAAATATTTTAAATAAACATTATAATTTCTGATTTTATTAAAATCGGTTTTGAAAAAATGATAATTGATTTTTAAAAGAATATCAAAGTCAGATTTTCATCTTTTTATCAAATGATTGAAAATGATTGATTATCTGTCCTTTTTTTTTTTTTTTTTTTTTTGACAAAAAAAAACAAGATTTTTAACGAAAATTTCGGACATGCTAGGAACGATTAAAAAATGTAAAATGTACCCCAAAAATACTTTGATCTTTCCTCTTTAATAATAATATGAACATTAGACGATAAAAACTTGTTTTTGTGAAGTTCGGCGTCTTTTTCATCATGCTATCTCTGTTTGTTTACATTTTCATGGAGGTACCTAAATAAAACTGACATTTAATTAGAAAAGCTTTTAATTTTATAAATAAGATATATAAAGAGCAAATAATCTTGTCTTAAGAAAAAAAAAAAGATTTATTTTAATTTTTAAAAAATTTTAATTAGAAAAATTTATTAAGTTTTAAATTTTTTAAAATTCTGTATTAATTTCAGCAACCATTTAGATTATATCATTATTAAGCAAAAACTATATTTAATAAACATAAATGGCAAAGCTTAATTCCAGTCATCAAACACCAAGATATCTAAAATAATTTTGAATTTCTTTTCAAGTGTATAAATGTGCCCATTTTTGAGATTATGGGCAACCATTATCAGAAAATAAGAGCAATGACTATAGTAAAAAAAAAAAAAAAAAAAAAAAGTCAGCATTCTTAAAATTAGATTACAGAGAATATTTTTGAAAGTTTTTAAGATTTCTGAGTACTTAAAGCTTATATATATATATATATATATATATATATATATATATAAAGGCACTCACATCATTTTCTTAAATTATGTTTTACAGATAAATTTTATGTAGAACAACAATAAGCTTCTCATCTTGTCAATCACATAAACATGGCTACTTTTGTTAAAATCACAGTTACTGTTTGGTTTAAAATGAATATCTGTGTTATTTAAAACTTAAAGTAAATATTTGTTTAAAATCAGATTAATTATACTTTTTTAATAAAGAGAATTACATTGTTGTGGAAAACAGCTAAAAAGGGGCACTAATCAGCTATTTTAACAAAGAAGAGGCAAGTTTAGGAAATATTAGTGTTGAAAAAAATATCAATTTTGAAATTTTGGCAAAAATGTTCAATTTATTCACAAATGAATTGAAATTATTTTACAAATATTTCTTTTTTAGAAAATTTTACTAAATTTTTTTTTTTTTTTTTTTTTTATATCTGTCACACCCACTTATTTAATTTTCTGATATTTTGAGAAATTCATATTGTCGAGTTTAATGTATATTTTAGTTATAAGCAGACATCCTGGGAGAATTTAAATCATCAATTTACTTTTAGTCAAATGAGACCCACCAGTTTTAAAAAATCAGTTCGGAATAGTAAAATAAAAAATGCAATCAAACTAAGATGTTTAATTAGTAAAGCTTTTAATTGTTTGTAATGAATATAATGTTTTATGGATTGTCTTTAGAAAATTTTTGTTTTATCAATAATTAATTTTTACAAGAATTGTTTTCATTTTTTAAAAAAATTAATTATAATAATACTGGTTTACAAAGAAATTGATGCAAGCATAAAAATAGTTTTTCTCACCTAATTGATGGGTGCTGATTTCACATAGGAAATCCATTTTCATTCTTCACTGTTTAGTTTTTGAGATATACATGTATACATATATGTAAATGTATACATGTACATGCATTCAAGGCTGTGGGATGTGTCCTATTTAGAGCATTGTGTTCTATTTTTAAAATTTGAAATTTTAGAAATTCTTTTTAAAAAAAAAAAAACTTACATAATCACCACCTTCAGCAGCCTATGCTTGGCCATTCAGGCTAAATTTCTTTGTAGCAAAATCAAATCCTCTTCAAAATTGAATGGCCAATACACATGGACATAACTAATTATATATATAATGTAATCAGTGTTTGTTTACCAGATTTTCATGAAGAAATTAGTGTACTTTTGTGTATTGAAAAACATTGATTTGTAAATTCTTTATGAAACTTTTAGGATTTATTCACAAATGAATGAAATTATTTTATGTTTCTTAAAAAATTTTTATACCCACACACTCTTATATAAAATTTAGGGAAATTCATTTTTGTACTTCTTAATCTTTATATGAGCAAAACTCCTTGGAGAATTTAATTTTTTTTTTTGTAAAACAGGACCCCCAGTTACCAAAAATCTACTCTAAATCATAAAATAAAAAATGCAATAAAACTGACATTATTTAATTAGAAAAGTTTAGTTACTTTTATGAATAAAATACATTATTATATACATTATGTCATAAAAAATTCTGTAACGAATAATTAATTTTTACAAGAATTGTTTTTGAAAATATTTTAATTAAAATTAGTTATAAAGTTTGTTATTAAGTAAAAGCTGTATTTACTAATCATAAATGGAAAAGCTTACTACAATTCATTGACTTCTAATATTTTAAGAATTTTGAATTCTTTTTTTTTTTTTTTCTGTCAATTTTTGTAAATACAGACTTCCGTAAGCACAATGTTATCAGAAAATAAGTGCAATAACTTATAAATTTAAGCACAAAGTACCTAAAATTTAATACAACATTAGATTATGGAGAATATTTTTCTAAATTTTAAGATTACTGGATGGTTAAAAATTATATAAAAAGGGGGCAATAAGGCCAGCAGACAACGTAATAAGGAAAACGTTTCACAAATTATGAGTTGTGTTCACTTGCAAAAACCTATACAGATAAGTAGTTATGGCATTCTAACTTCAAGGCAAGAAAAACTAAAAATGTGCATTTTTATTGGTTAGGAAGAAATCCCATCATGCATCTGTAAGATTTTTTTGTAATTTTGGGGAGAGGGATGTTCTTAGCAGTCATTACAGATTGGGACCAACAGGCAGCACCAAGTAAATTAATATTTTACAGGAATTGGTATAGCCTTAACAGTCACATGAAATGTACCTGCACAATGATATAAATCATGAACGAACACAAGCAATACAAGTGTAGAGACAAAATACCATACACAGACTAGAAACCAACTAACATTAATTGTGCATATGCAAACACACACTGGTGAGAAACCATATTTGTGTGAAATGTGTGTTTTTTTTTCTTTTACAAACTTCTCAAACTTGTGCACATGCAAATGCACACTGGTGAGAAACCATATTCTTATGAAGTGTGTGGGTCTTCTTTTGCATACACATCAAACTTAATTGTGCATAGGGTGTCAAGAGCTTTTGAACTCTTGACCAAACAATAAATTACATAACATCAACCATAGGAAAGTGGCAAAGTTATACACTGTCCAGAAAAGAGGTGATACCGACCAGGCTTCCATATAGGATACACATCTATCATGCGCTCATGCCTACTAAAGGGAGAGGAAACCCCAATGGGCATAGCATGCCAAGAAAAGTACACTGTAAGCCATATACTGACAACATGTAGGAACCTGAAATGAGTCCAAATCAAATATTATCAAACAGACTTTTACCATAAGTACAGTTTGTAAATATAAAATCTAAATACTACTTTTGACATGACTATAATGTTAAAAAACTTTAACTTTGATTTCACTACAAAATAATAATGCACAAATATAAAATCCAAACCCTACTTGCTTTGGCATTGGATGATCCATTTGGAGTTGATATGCCATTAAACAAACAAGTGTAGAGACGTGGTTGTGCCATATGCAGGTTATCTTGGGCAATATTAGTGTGTAGATATGGTTGGCATGGTATATGGCAAAGTTGGTGGCACCAGATAACATAATTCTGTGCCAGACCAGTTTTGACCATATCTTTCATATGAATGCTTCTAAAATGGTGAACTCTGATGTTTTGGATCTGACTAAAATCTTTGAACATAGAAATTTATTAAACAAATATTTTTCAAAAAGCCAACAGATGGCTTTTCTTATTAGGTGTATAAACCTGAAGAAAAAGAAATGCTTGTCCTTGATAGTGCAGGTTGAACTGAAAATGTGTTTTATAGCCCTCAAAATGTCTTTCAGATGACTATCACAATATGTTGAGAAGAGGTGAAACCTCATCAACAAAATATTTTTGTAGTCACTTGCCCGTTGACTTCTGTCACAAATCCATGGATCACAAGCATGACATATCCAGCAGAGAAAATGTGGCCTGAATCCAACTATAAACTGTCTTCAAATAAGACTTGTTGAACATGTCAAAAATATTTGACATCTTCATTTTTTACAAATATTTTACAAACAGATACACTGAGTTGATGTTCATTCATAAAATTTGTGAAACCAATGATATTTGACAATCAATTTTTAAAAGTTTTTGCAACTGAAAGAATGTTAGTATTGATGATTTACTCGTTCCACAGACACCTAGTCTCAGCTAAACCGCCATCTTGTCAGAGGAAACTACAACAACAAAACAAAGAGATTACTCCAAACAGACTTCCTTTTATCTATAGACAAGAGGAGACAACTCAACAGTCTTAACTCAGATTAACAAGTATAACCTACTCCCTAAGTACTCATTATTAAAGATGGCATTCCAATCTTCTTGTTATTCAGTGTATAAATCCAAAGAAAAAGAAACACTAATATTTGATGATGCAGGTTGACCTGAAAAGTGCATTATATTAGCCTAACTTCTCTCCTAGAACTAAGTCTCTGTTGAGTAATGTGCATATTCCATGGTTTCTGCTATCATCTTTAACCTAGATCCCCACAAACTATGTGAAACTGATGCTATGCCTGTAATCAAGAAGTGTACTGCCAAACTGGCTCTTGTTTTCTCTAAACTGTAAAATAAATGCCTCGATGTCTCCTGCTTTCATGCCTGCTGGAAGTCATCATCTGTTGTTCCAATTTTTAAGGGGTCTGATGAGCCTTCCAACCCTTCCAACTATTGTCCTATTAGCCTTCTACCTCATTTTGGGAGACTCCTAGAGGCCCTAGTCAATGCTGAATTGGTTGATCATCTCTCATTGCAGGGCCTTTTCTCATACGAGCACTATGGCTTCTGTTTCTCCAGAACTGCTGATATACTGATGATAATTGCAGAAAGAGTCTATTATGCTTTTAATTAAAATGGTGATACCCAGGTAGTAGTATTGGATATCTCAAAAGCCTTTGACAGGATATGGCATTCAGATCTTCTCCATAAGCTGAAAAGTTAGTGTCTCCTAACTCTTTCTTTTGAACTGATCCAGTCTTACTTAACAAATCATGAAATGAATGTTATCCTTAATGGCCACTCATCTAGATCCTTTTGTACTAATGCAGGTGTTCCCCAGGACTCTATTCTTGGTTCTACTCTGTTTTTAATTTTCTTTAATGACCTTCCTGATGACATTAGCTCTCAACTTGGTATCTGTGCTGATGGCATGACAATTTACTCCTGTCTTGATAGGCTTATCAGTCCAACAAGTTCAAAATGCCAGCCAATGTCCAAAATGACCAAGTCCATCATTAACTGAAGCAAAAGATGGCTTGTTAATTTTAACGCTTCCAAAACTAAACTTTTCTCTGTTAATCATCTGAGAGACCCTTTTCTGTGTTCCATCAGCATGGTTGATGCTAACCTTCAGGAAAGTGACTCGCTGTGCTTGTAACCTCTTGTGTTTTAGTGACATTACTGCCTTGCTTGTGATGACACTGATGTAAAAAAATATATGCATGCATATTTAAATATATTATGAGGCTTCTTGAATTTATAATATCTCAAATAAAATTTTTGATTTTTGTTTTTTACAGACGTATCAGCATAAAAAACGATTTCCATGGATTATGGTGACATGGAACAGGAAATGTGGAAAACTATTCATAAAACAAATCCTATTTGACCCAACCTTTACACTTATTTGAGAAAAGTCATATTGTGAAGTGTCTGTCTCTTTGGTAAACTGACACTTGACGGTATGTATGTGAACACAAACTGTCAAGGAACTCTGTTCTTGTGAAGTATATAGCTCTTCCTTTTCATAAGAAAACACACTGGCTAGAAGTCATTTTCTGGAGAAGTGTGTGTCTTTTATGTAGGAATCACATGTGGCACTTCCTTTTCATGTATGTCATCTATTTAAAGACACACACAAGTTAATACTGAAGAGAAACCATATTCCTGTGAATTGTGAGGATTTTCTTTTGCACACAAATGAACTTTACTCATGCATAGGCGAAAACCCACTGGAAGGAAACCATATTCTTGTGAAATGTGTGGGTCTTCATTTGCACACAAATCAAGCTTACTCATGCATAAGCGAACACACACTGGTGAGAAACCATATTCTTGCGAAGTATGTGGACTTTCTTTTTCACAGTCATCAACTTTGCATGCACATATGCGGAAGCACACAGGCGAGAAGCCATTTTCTTGTGAAGTGTGTGGATCTTCCTTTGCACAGAAATCAAGCTTAATCATGCATACACGAACACACACTGGTGAGAAACCATATTCTTGTGAAGTGTGTGGTTTTTCTTTTGCAAACTCCTCAAACTTACTTGTGCACAAGCGAACGCACACTGGTGAGAAACCATATTCTTGTGAAGTGTGTCGGTCTTCTTTTGCACACATATCAAACTTACTCGTGCATAAGCGAAGACATGATGCTGAAAAACCATTTTATAGTGAAGAGTGTAGGTCTTCACAGAAATCTGGCTTACTCCTGCGAAAGAACACTGGCAAGAAACCATATTCTTGTGATGTGTGTGGCTTTTCCTTTGCGCAGACATCACATTTGCTAGTGCATAGACGTGCCCACCCATAACAGGATCTCTATTCTTGTGAAGTATAACTTTTCCTTTTCACTTATGTCATAATGCATAATTGAGATAAATGATACTCTTGCGAAATTTGTAGTTCTTTATTTACCAAGAAATTCCATTTGATCCGGCATCTGCAAACACACCCTGAATAGAAACAAGAAATTTTGTCCCTCAGCTTTTGTTTTCTATAAAGCATCAAATTTGGTTATTTGTATGTGAACAGACTCTGAAGTGAAATTAAATTATTAAGTATGTGTGACTTCTTTTCCACACTAGTCAAATTTGAAGAAGGAGAGAAAAAAAACTGCTGAAAATAAATGTTGTTCTTTTAATGTGTGTTTCTCTTCTTTTCCATGGAATTCAGATTTGGTGCTAAATGTGTTGTTATTCTTTTTACAATTGACTCTTCTCCTTCTACTATGTCATTACTCTTTTTCCTTCTTTGTTTTATCTTTCAGTTCTTCGTGTCAAAAAAGATAATGTAACAAAGATATTTCTGGGTTAAAAAGTACTTAAAATTAGCTGAATATTCCAGAATATAATGTTCTTTTATTTATTTCTTGTTTAAATAGTTATTATTTATTTTTAATTAATGCTTAAATGGCAAATGTTTTCATATTAGAGATATTTGAAAAATATATTCTACTATGGCAGGGTTTCTCAACCAATGGGGAATTCCCACCTAGGGGCAAATTTCGGAGAGGGGGTGGAATTAGTCACAGATTGATAGACTCAAAATGTTAACTTTCAAACTTCTCAAGGCCTTACAACACACAATGTCCATGCAACTGAAAAGTCATGCTGGGTTTTCTTTCTGCTGACTCTTGTGTTTTTGCCAATACAAAAATAACCCATGTCTATGTATACATACTAATAGGGAAAAGAATGAAGATTTTCAATAATATATGTATATTATTTGGATGCACCTTTTGGACAATCTTGAAAAGTGGGGGAATAACATCCTGACTTATGGGGAAAAGGGTGAATTGGGCAAAATAGGTTGAGAACCAATGTACTACGGCATATGAAAAAAATTCAGTCTTTTGTATTTTATGTATATCTATCTATAAAAGGCAGCATGTGTGCGTGTGTGTATCTCTATCTATAAAAGGCAGGATGTGTGCGTGTGTGTGTATCTCTATCTATAAAAGGCGGGATGTGTGCGTGTGTGTGTATCTCTATCTATAAAAGGCGGGATGTGTGCGTATCTCTATCTATAAAAGGCAGGATGTGTGCGTGTGTGTGTATCTCTATCTATAAAAGGCAGGATGTGTGTGTGTGTGTGTAT